>NW_026847882.1:23263427-23544453 GCF_025583915.1 Anolis sagrei ordinatus
GGGTCTTTTCTGCAAGGGATGAGGAAGGGTCTTTTCCCAAATTGGGGTAAAAAAATTAGGAGTCTTTTGGTAAAGAAGGAAGGGTCCTTCCTGCAAGGAATGAGGAGGGGGCTTTTCCCCAAATTGGGGGGGGGTTGCCCTTTCTAAAAAATGAGGAGTCTTTCGGCAAAGGAGGAAGGGTCTTCTCTGCAAGGGATGAGGAAGGGTCTTTTCCCGAATTGGGGTAAAGAAATGAGGAATCTTTTGGTAAAGAAGGAAGGGTCCTTTCTGCAAGGGATGAGGAGGGGTCTTTTCCCAAATTGGGGGGGGTCCCTTTCTAAAAAATGAGGAGTCTTTAGGCAAAGGAGGAAGGGTCTTTTCTGCAAGGGATGAGGAAGGGTCTTTACCCAAATTGGGGTAAAGAAATGAGTCTTTTGGTAAAGAAGGAAGGGTCCTTTCTGCAAGGGATGAGGAGGGGTCTTTTCCCAAATAAGGGGGATGCCTTTGTAAGAAATGAGGAGTCTTTTGGCAAAGAAGTAAAGGTCCTTCCTGCAAGGAATGAGGAGAGGTCTTTCCTCAAAGAAAAGGAAAGTCTTCCTTCAGGGGATGAGGGGGGGGGTCTTTTCCCAAAGAGGGGGGAATCCCTTTGTAAGCAATGAGGAGTCTTTTGGCAAAGGAGGAGGGGTCCTTTCTGCAAAGTATGAGGAGGGGGTCTTTCCCCCCTGCAAAGAATGGGGTAGGGTCTTTTCCCAAAGAGGGGGGGGAACCCTTTGTAAGAAATGAAGGGTCTTTTGGGCAAGGAGGGGTCCTTTCTGCAAGGAATGAGGGGGCGTCTCTTCTCAAAGAAGGGGAAAGTCTTTCTGCAAGGAATTGGGGGGGGTCTTTTGTCAACAAATAAAGGGCCCCCTCCTCCACCTCCCTAGAAGCACCCACCCCTCTCTTGGACTTAAAAGTTTATAATCTTTCAGCTGGAGGAGGCCCTGGGCAATCCCTTGGCTGCTGCAGAAAGGGGGGTTGCATTTTGCACAGCCAAGACCCCACCCCCACCCCCCAAAAAATCTCCCTCTATCCTGGCCCCAGTTCGCCTTGGGACCCTTCCCTCCCTCCCAGAAAGGATGGGGGTCTCTTTCTGCCTAGGAGGAGGGGGCAACCCAAGGAAGCCCTATTTCTTACTGACCCTTCCTCTTCCTTTGGCAATGCAGCCGTCGAGTGGGGCCCCCTCCCCACCCCAAAGCCCCTTCCTCCGCTTGGTGGGCTCCGAAAGGCCGACCCCTCCCCGCCTTGCTCTGGAGGGGAACAAAGAGGAGGCTCCCCCGCCCACCCACCCCCCAACTCCGGCTCCTTTCGCCTCCCAGCAGCAGCAGAAGCAGGAAGCCCACCAGAAGGAGGGAGGGAGGGAGGGAGGGAAGGAGGGAGGGCTTGGAGGAGGAGGAGGGGGGCGGGGACAGAGAGGGGAACCCCTCCCCTTGGGGGGAGGAAGGCAGAGCCACGCCCCTCCTCTTCCCCCTCCTTTCCAAGGCTGCAGGATATGGATCAACAGGAGAACTTTGCAATGCTCATCAAGGTGGTCAATTGCAAGAAACAATCAGGGCCAGCTAATCGCCTCCCAACAAAGGATTCCCCCTAGGCAGAAAGCAGCCAAGCTTTGAAGCTGCAAGGCTATTCAATGCTCATCAAGGTGGTCAATTGCAACATTCACACTATTTAAAAACTCTGTAATCATTAGTGTAAATAAAGGACAACACTCAAAACCAGAAGAATGCCAGACAAGAAACAATCAGGGCCAGCTAATTACCTCCCAACAAAGGATTCCCCCAGGCCGAAAGCAGCCAAGCTTTGAAGCTTCAAGGCTATTCAATGCTAATCAAGGTGGCCAATTGCAACATTCACACTATCTAAAAACTCTATAATCATTAGAGTAAATAAAGAACAACACTCAAAACCAGACAAGAAACAATCAGGGCCAGCTAATCATCTCCCAACAAAGGATTCCCCCAGGCAGAAAGCAGCCAAGCTTTGAAGCTGCAAGGCTATTCAATGCTCATCAAGGTGGTCAATTGCAACATTCACACTATTTAAAAACTCTATAATCATTAGAGTAAATAAAGAACAACACTCAAAACCAGCAGAATGCCAGAAAAGAAATAAGGCCAGCTAATTGCCTCCCAACAAAGGATTCCCCCAGGCAGAAAAGAGCCAAGCTTTGGAGCTGCAAGGCTATTCAATGCTCATCAAGGTGATCAATTGCAACATTCACACTATTCAAAAACTCTATAATCATTAGAGCAAATAAAGAACAACACTCAAAACCAGACAAGAAATAATCAGGGCCAGCTAATCGCCTCCCAACAAAGGATTCCCCCAGGCAGAAAAGAGCCAAGCTTTGGAGCTGCAAGGCTATTCAATGCTCATCAAGGTGATCAATTGCAACATTCACACTATTCAAAAACTCTATAATCATTAGAGCAAATAAAGAACAACACTCAAAACCAGACAAGAAATAATCAGGGCCAGCTAATCGCCTCCCAACAAAGGATTCCCCCGGGCAGAAAGCAGCCAAGCTTTGAAGCTGCAAGGCTATTCAATGCTCATCAAGGTGGTCAATTGCAACATTCACACTATTTAAAAACTCTATAATCATTAGAGTAAATAAAGAACAACACTCAAAACCAGCAGAATGCCAGAAAAGAAATAAGGCCAGCTAATTGCCTCCCAACAAAGGATTCCCCCAGGCAGAAAAGAGCCAAGCTTTGGAGCTGCAAGGCTATTCAATGCTCATCAAGGTGATCAATTGCAACATTCACACTATTCAAAAACTCTATAATCATTAGAGCAAATAAAGAACAACACTCAAAACCAGACAAGAAATAATCAGGGCCAGCTAATCGCCTCCCAACAAAGGATTCCCCCGGGCAGAAAGCAGCCAAGCTTTGAAGCTGCAAGGCTATTCAATGCTCATCAAGGTGGTCAATTGCAACATTCACACTATTTAAAAACTCTATAATTATTAGAGTAAATAAAGGACAACACTCAAAACCAGACAAGAAATAATCAGGGCCAGCTAATTGCCTCCCAACAAAGGATTCCCCCAGGCAGAAAGCAACCAGGCTTTGAAGCTGCAAGGCTATTCAATGCTCATCGAGGTGGTCAATTGTAACATTCACACTATTTAAAAACTCTATAATCATTAGAGTAAATAAAGAACAACACTCAAAACCAGCAGAATTCCAGACAAGAAATAATCAGGGCCAGCTAATTGCCTCCCTACAAAGGATTCCCCCAGGCAGAAAGCAGCCAAGCTTTGAAGCTGCAAGGCTATTCAATGCTCATCAAGGTGGCCAATTGCAACATTCACACTATTTAAAAACTCTATAATCATTAGAGTAAATAAAGGACAACACTCAAAACCAGCAGAATTCCAGACAAGAAACAATCAGGGCCAGCTAATCGCTTCCCAACAAAGGATTCCCCCGGGCAGAAAGCTGCCAAGCTTTGAAGCTGCAAGGGTATTCAATGCTAATCAAGGTGGTCAGTTGCAACATTCACACTTGCCTCCTACAGACAAGAGTTCAAACACAAAGGAAGAAACCATGAAAATGAACACAATCTGGCTTCCAGTATTCAAAAAAAACAACAACTTTATAATCATTACAGTAAATAAAGAACAACACTCAAAACCAGCAGAATTCCAGACAAGAAACAATCAGGTCCAGCTAATTAGCTCCCAACAAAGGATTCCCCCAGGCAGAAAGCAGCCAAGCTTTGAAGCTGCAAGGCTATTAAATGCTCATTAACATTCACACTTTTCTCCAACAGACAAGAGTTCAAGCATTCTCTCCTGACATTTCACCCACATCTATGGCAGGCGTCCTCAGAGGTTGTGAGGTTTGTTGGAAACTAAGCAAGGTCTCTGTGGGAGAACGGCCTCAGGGTGTTAGTAGGCCTTAGTATGAGAAGGCCTCGGTGTAAGCAGACCTCAGTCTGTGAGAGCTCTCTGTGGGAGAAGGACCTCAGTGTGTTAGTAGGCCTCAGTATAAGAAGGCCTCAGTGTAAGCAGACTTCAGTCTGTGAGAGGTCTATGTGGGAGAAGGGCCTCAGTGTGGTAGTAGGCCTCAGTATGAGAAGGCCTCCAGTGTAAGCCGACCTCAGTCTGTGAGAGCTCTATGTGGGAGAGAGCTCTCACACATTAGGCCTACTAACACACTGAGGCCTACTAACACACTGAGACCCTTCTTCCGCAAAGGGTCTCAGCAGACTGGGGCCTACTACCACACTGAGGCCTTTCTCCCACAGAGACATCTCACAGACTGAGGTCTGCTTACACTGAAACCTTCTCATACTGAGGCCTACTAACACACTGAGGTCCTTCTCCCACAGAGAGCTCTCACAGACTGAGTTCTGCTTACACTGAGGCCTTCTCATACTGAGGCCTACTAACACACTGAGGTCCTTCTCCCACAGAGACCTCTCACAGACTGAGTTCTGCTTACACTGAGACCTTCTCATACTGAGGCCTACTAACACACCGAGGTCTCTGTGGTAGAGGCCTCAGTGTGTTAGTAGGCCTAATGTGTGAGAGCTCTCTCCCACATAGAGCTCTCACATACTGAGGTCGGCTTACACTGGAGGCCGTTCTTCCACAGAGACCTCAGTGTGTTAGTAGGCCTCAGTATGAGAAGGCCTCAGTGTAAGCAGACCTCAGTCTCTGTGGGAGAAAGGCCTCAGTGTGGTAGTAGGCCCCAGTCTGCGAGAGGTCTCTGCGGAAAAAGGGTCTCAGTGTGTTAGTAGGCCTCAGTATAAGAAGGCCTTGATGTTAGTTCACCTCAGTGGGAAAAAGGCCTCAAGTGTTAGTAGGCCTAATGTGTGAGAAGCTTCGGTGAGAGAAGCCCCAGGTTGAAGGCTATTATATATGAAGGCTGCTGTGTATAAAAAGCTACTGTGCGACACTCCTGCGTAACTTTGGTGTGAGAGGAGGCTCTGTGAGAGCAAAGCTCTTTATCTGCATAAGAAAGAAGCCCAGTGTGGAAGCAAGGGAGGAAGTGTAAAGAACTTTGTTCGTGTTATGGAAACCTTGCTCTTGTAAATAGTGCAACCATATTATTTTACTACAAAGAAAAACATCCTATGGAAGAGATAACATTGATTGGTGTGATTTTGTTCTTTTTATCCCTTTGGGTTACCGGTGCTGGGTCATGCTACTGCTAATAAGTTACTCTGTTGTACATTTGTGAAGAGGGTCTTTTGTCATAAGCCCACTCGCCCAACAAACTCCTCCAAGAGTGGATTTCCCTTCTTAAAGGTAGATCTCTCTCACTTTCTGTGGTCTCAGCCGCATTCTTAACTAGGAGTCGTTTGCAAGTCAGGTGTGTACAGGGATTGCCTGTACATTCTAAAATATTTTAGAAACATGCTATTAACCCTTTAAAGGCAGAAGATGACAGAAAAAGAATAGTCTTGTTGTATGTCAGTCTGTGATTAGGTCTGATGTTTCTGATGTTCATGCTGATGTTCATGATGGAAATGGGGATGATATTCCTGGGGTCTGTTGGCGTTAGGAATAAGGGTTCACTGGCCCTGAGTTAAGTTCAGATGAGAGGCCTGAGCTGTCTCAGGAAGATTCACAAGGCCACATTCCTGAGAAAGACCCTTCACAGCTTTTCTCAGAGCAACTGTCGGAAGATTTGTCAGGTGCAAACACAGGCAGAGTCTTCAGACACTGAGACGATCAGTTCGTCTACAGCAAAAGAGAGATCACAAACCTTTATCTAGTGGGAAGAACAAGATAAGTGCTTTCATTTGTTTTGGGATGTGAAAAAGCTTCATAATGATTCCTGGACTTGCTTCAATCAGGTCCATGTTGGAATTTTATTATGGTCTTGCTTCCAAGTGCTCTTAGTTTCATGTACCAAGTTTTTGCCAAGCTTAAGGTGTATATGGGATTCTCCTGCTGTCTTGTTTCATGGATTCAACGTTTCATGGAATTTTATGTATGTATGGATCTTGTTCTCCCCTGAAGTTTATGGACTATTTTATATTTTGGACCCTTACTGTTTTGCTACTTCTTACTGCTTTGCCTACATATATAAGTGCTGGTCTTGACCTATAAAACCCTATATGGCGCCGGCCCAGCGTACCTGTCCGAACGTATCTCCTTCTACGTCCCGCCTCGGAGTTTAAGATCTTCTGGAGGGGCCCTGCTCTTGGCCCTGCCCTTGTCACAAACGAGGCTGGCGGGGACGAGGGACAGGGCCTTCTCGGTGGTGGCCCCCTGCCTGTGGAATTCACTCCCCGGGGAAATTAGATCATCGTCATCCCTCCTCTCTTTTAGAAGGAAACTAAAAACATGGATATGGGATCAGGCCTTTGGGTAATCTGGCAGACTGACAAGGACAATGACGACAAAAGCTTTGGAAATGGACTATGATAAGCTGAATGGACTCACTAATTACAGACCTCGGAGAAACGCTGGCCACCAGTTTTTAGATTTTATTGTATGAATTTAATGTTTTAATTATTTAAAATTACTGTTGTTTGTATTTTACTGTATTGAATTGTAGGCATCAAATTTGTGCCGGTTGGAAGCTACCCTGAGTCCCCCCTAGGGGGTTGAGAAGGGCGGGGTAAAAATACCCAAAATAAATAAATAAATAAATTCTTCAATAAATTGCTTGCTGATTTTACCAAGTTGGTGTGGTGTTTAAGGTCAGAGGTGTTCCTGCTCAGATGTACAACAGGACGGCAACATCATTCTCTCCGGAGAAGAAACCACGTCAGCTTTCCCAAGACTGGCAGCTCCATTTCTGCAAAAAGGTCTTGACCTTCTTCCCTGTCTTCACCAATAAAACCCACACAAGATATTTTGCAGAAAGATTCATTTTATTACCTTAAAACACAGGGCATTATAATTTAGGAATAATCTACAAACTTACCAAAGTGCAGATCAGTGCAGTGAAATCTGTGAAAAGCAAACGGAGCAACAAAACTCAAAGCCAGGGATGGGCAAACTTTTGCCCCTCACTCCAGATGTTTTGGACTCCCAACTCCCACAATTCCTAACAGCCTACAGCGTCTGTTTGGAGACAGCAGCAACAGAAGTCCAGAGGCAGATGCAAGGCAGACAAAAAGGTGGATTTTTCTCCTTCCATGAGACTTTGCAACTGTTTTGTAGAACAAGAGAGAGGGAGAGCCTCAGGTGGGAGTAAAACCCCTTGGAACGCCATCCGACCCATTCCTCCTTCTGCATTTCCATTGGTGCAAGATCACAACATTCTGCAACTACGGCACTTGCTGAAAGTATTTCTGGACCCCTTCTTGGCTCCAGAGTCATCTGAGCACTCAATAACTTTCCAACTCTTCCCCCTACATTAAGATGCTTATAGAACTTGTGCGCCAACTGCGACCGTACCTTGGGAAGTCTGACTTGGCCACGGTAGTCCACGCTCTGGTTACATCCCGTCTTGACTACTGCAACGCTCTCTACGTGGGGTTGCCTTTGAAGACGGCTCGGAAGCTCCAATTAGTCCAACGGGCGGCAGCCATGGTACTAACAGGAGCGGGACGCAGGGAGCATACAACTCCTCTGCTGCACCAGCTCCACTGGCTGCCGATTTGCTACCGGGCCCAATTCAAAGTGCTGGCGTTGGCCTTTAAAGCCCTAAACGGTTCTGGCCCAACTTATCTATCCGAACGTATCTCGGCCTATCAGCCCACCAGGACCCTAAGATCTTCTGGGGAGGCCCTGCTCTCTATCCCGCCTGCTTCACAGGTGCGGCTGGCGGGGACGAGAGACAGGGCCTTTTCTGTGGTGGCCCCTCGGCTTTGGAACGCCCTCCCCATAGAGGTAAGATCAGCCCCCTCGCTGATGGTGTTTCGAAAAAGACTGAAGACATGGATCTTCGAACAAGCATTCGGTTAATCCGATGCAACAAATCTGATGATCAAGGATTGGTAATCACAGACGAGGAAATTGGATTGCGATTTTAGTTAAGAGATGCATTGGTTTGATATTGGTGGCCCAATATTGTGTTTTATGTATGTGTTTTTATGCTTTTTAAACTGAATATCGTTGATTATTGTAGTGTTGTAAACCGCGTTGAGTCGCCAATGTAGGCTGAGAAACAGCGGTATACAAGCGCAGTAATAAATAAATAAATAAATAGAACAATTTTAATACTCGATATTAAATTCTGGTTTTGTTTATAGATTTTAAATTGTGTTGTCGAAGGCTGGAATCACTGGGTTGTTGTGAGTTTTGCAGGCTATCTGGCCATGTTCCATGTTCCTGATGTTTCACCAGCCTCTGTGGCTAATGGCATCTTCAGAGGTCTGTTAACATTGCCCAGACATAGGATGCCTCCAGGCAACAGACGTCAGGCTGCCTCTAGGCCAGTGGTTCAAAACCTATGGGTCCCCCTTCAACTCCCATAAATCCTAACAACTGGTAAATGGGCTGGGATTTCTGGGAGTTGTAGGCAAAACACCTGGGGACCCACAGGTAGAGAACCACTGATCTAGGTCACTTGACCAGAGATGACTTTGACCAGGGACGCTATGACCAGGAACCGCTTTGACCAGGGATTGCTTTGACCAGGGACCACTTTGCCATTTGCCATAAATATCAGGAGATAATGCAAATGGAACATGGCTCCACAGCCCAAAAAATTCACAGCAACCCAGTGATTCCAGCTGTAAAAGCCGTTGTCAACATGAATGCTACTGCCCCCCAAAAAACTCCCCCCCCCCAAAAAAACTCACAGAAACCCATATTTCAAATGGTTTTGAAATGCTTTTTAATGGAAGCCACTTTGACTCTCCTTTGTGGAGAGAAAAAGCAGGGTATAAGTAAGCCCAATAATAATAATGTAGCCCGCCCATTGTCATTGTGATTGCGCCTATCGTAATTTTATATTGTTATATATTTACATGTTTTATTTTATTATGATGTTGTTTACTGTTTGCGTTTTCGGTTGTGTTTTGGTTTTATTTTATTGTAATTTGTTGTTCGGGCTCGGCCTCATGTAAGCCGCTCCAGGTCCCCACTGGGGAGATGGTGGTGGGATATAAATAAAGATTATTATTATTATTATTATTATGAAGAAGAAGAAATTCGTTTTTAAAATAACCATAACCCTGCACCACTTTTCCTCATCACATTGGGCAACAAGGTATGATTTCGGTCTCTTTCCCCTAAGACAGGCATGGGCCAACTTTAGCTCTTCCTCCAGGTGTTTTGGACTTCCACAATTCTTAACAGCCTAGGGGGAGAGCTGGAGTTGGCCTATCCCTGCCCTAAGAAAATGGAACAGAAGAGGGAAGAACCAACGATCAGCCACGTAGATGAGAGATCTGCCACAAGCATCCAATTCATTGAAGGGTTCACCCATCTTTCCCCTAGAAATGGGCCTCTGTAAACACTGCTTCAGCCAGGCCAAGGGAGACCTACGCAGGGACCACTTTTCCCAAGCCACGCAAAAGCGTTCTTCTTGCCACTGTTCCTCCACCTTCTCCTTTCTCACGCCAAGGACTTGGAGGCCCCTCCAGTCGACCCAAACTCGTCCTTTTGGGTTGAACTAAGCTGGTTTGGTTTCCAAGTTAAGATAGTAAAACCGTTCGGTAAGTCATTTGGCCCCTGAGGTGCATTTCTCTCTCTCGGCTAGGAAGCCGCAGTGGAGGCAGCGGAAGGCAAGGCCTGGGGGGCCTCTGGGGAGAGCAACTGCAGGAACGCTTTCACCTGTGGGGAAGCGGAAGAGCGTTGGTCAAGAAACAGACCCACAAGTCATTATGTGTTCGGTCCAATGTGATCATTGGAGGCCCAAGGAATCAGACGAACATAACGGACTCAACCGAGAGTGAAATAGTCAGAGAAGCCAAGCTTTAGGAACCCTCTTACCTGGCTCATGAGCCTTCCTTGCTCCTTTGGATCACTCTCAAAATCTTTTGTGACATCAAGCAGCAAGACTGGAGCATCCCTTACGCTCTCAGAATGGACCCTGTGGAGAGAAAGGGGGATTTTCTCTGTTGAGGTCTTTAGACCTCGATAGCCTTCATGGCGCTTCAGTTCTGCTGTGTGGTTTGGCTCCCGTCTCCGAGTGCTCTCTCTTGAATATATTTTTCTCCCAGGAAGCAAGAAATGCAGGAAGACTCTCTAATGAAGCAGGGGTTTTAAGCTGTTTTATCTCAGAGGTCTTAGGGGAAGAGAAGTCTTATGGGACACAATAGTCGTGCTGGATGGGCAGGTATGTTGATGATATTCTGGCACCAGGTCAAAACATGGCTGTTGACAAAAGATACCATAAGCTGAGTTTTTCAGACCTTTTTATGGGCTGAAAAAGTCTCCCTCACCTTATAATGGGGTCAAGCCCAGCAATGGAGCCTGGAAGCCATTGCTTGCAATATATGATCTATTTCTCTCTCTCCTCTCCCCCTCCTTAAACAGTGTGTTTTCTTTTCTGCTTCTGCTCTGCTTCTCCAGGCTGGAATATTTTGAAAAGGGAAAGGAGGAGGAGAGACCCTTGAAAGTCAGGAAGATCCATTTATCTTCTAAAAGCATTTTCCCCTGAAATATCTGTTAATCTCTCCTTCAGATATATAAGCATTTCCCTCTGCAAGCCTTTGCAAATCCTATGTACCTATATATGTTTCTATCTATAGACATTAATTTTATATATATATTGTCCCCACATATGTTTGCAGGTCTTTGCAAATCTTATATGAATATAGATATCTAGAGATTTCCATGTATCTGTATCTATATGTGAACGCTTGCTGACTGTTGTACATTAATGTGGATGTTTTGTTTAGATTTATGTTATTATAGAATTTGGTCTGATTACATGTAGTTTAATTTATTGATGTCAGGTTTAATTTACTGATATTAGGTCTTAATTTGATGGTAGGCTTTAATGTTACTTTTATATGTGGGAGCTTTCTGGGGTTTTATGATAGTATCATGCGTTTTATGTAGACATTGAATGTTTGCCATTGTTATTTTGGAATCCTTCCTGAGTCCCCTTGGGGAGATAGGGCGGAATACAAATAAATGATGACGATGATGATGATGATTACTACTACTACTACTACTACTATATATGAATTTTCCCTCACATGTTTGCAAGTCTTTGCAAATCTTATATAGCTATAATTATCTGTATAGAGAGATATGTCTGAATAGATTTATAGGACTTGCAAATATTACCAGGGGGAAATGCACACACAAATAAATATAGACATGTCTACATAGATATGAATATAGATATATATGACTTGCAAATAGTGGAGGGGAAATGCATGCACGCACACACACAGAGATGTTTAGACAGATATAAACATAGATATATAGAGCTTGCAAATACTGCAGAAGGTAAATGCACATATATAGAGAGAGGATTTGCAAATATTACAGGGGAAAATGCATTTGTGAAATTAGTATATATCATTATAGATCTATATCTAGCTCTGCATTGTTTATATCGGCATTGAATGTTTACCTGTTACTATGCTGAGTCTCCATGGGGAGATAGGGCGGGATTCAAATCAAGTTCTATTATTATTATTATTATTATTATTATTATTATTATTATTATTATAAAATTATTGTTCATACCATATTGTTTTTGTTGACCCTCCTTTTCCACTTACAGGGCTAGTTTACTGTTTTTCTTTGAAATACGGCAAATACTCAAAAACATTTAACCTACCAATGCCTCAATTAATGTAATTTTATTAGTATCTATTTTTATTTTGAAATTTACCAGTAGCTGCTGCATTTCCTCACCCTCGGCATACAGTACCTGGTTTTGAATGGCTGTCAGCTGATTTTAATCTTTTAAGGTGTTACATTCTTGATGTGTTTTTCTGCCTTTCAAAGTCCTCAAAGAAAGAGAGGAAGAGGAGGCAGCAGAGCACATCCCTGACCCTGCTCCCAACCAGCTCCTGCTACACTCCAACCCACTCACTGAAAACTCACAGCAACCCACTCACTGGGTGGTTTTCTCCAGGAGCCAGTTTTCATGCTGCGTGTGGAGCTGCTCCAGGTACTGCAGCTGGACCTCACTCTCTTCCGCCCTGGCCCTCCGGCGCAGCCTCTCCATGCAGATCTGAAGGGACAGAGAAGGACGGTACTTGAGGACCTGCTCTGAGTCCTAATCTCCAGGGCAGCAGAAAACAAGCCTGAATGCAAAGGAACACATAATTCTGGTGGCGTAGCAGAAAAACCCACAATCCTACACCACAAGGCTCTATTAGGTGCAACCATTCCCCTCCCAATCCAGAAAACCCACTGGGTGACCTTAGGCAAGTAATAGGCTCTTTCAGCCACAGAAGGAGGAAAATCTCTGACCAAGAAAACCCATAGAGAGGTTGTCATAATCAGTTATTGCATTTGAAGGCACTTGACAATGAGTCTTGGGAAAACTCCACCAAGGAGGGAGCCAATGGACACCCAATCATTTGAGCCGCATTCTCAGTTACCTCTGGAGGTGCTCGGAGGTAGAGGAAGCCATGGAGGCCAAGCTGGCCCTCAAAGGCTTGCAGGAGGAAGGAGTGCCAGTCCTGGTAGATGATCCACTCTGTCTCAGCCAAGTGGCCTGTCTCAAAGAGGTTTTTGGCAAAAACGTACCTGGGAGAGAAGGGAAGCCAGAAAGTGAGACCTTTGCGGAACAACAACCAAGGCAGGAAAAGCTCAAAGAAATCTGAACAGCTGAAGGCAGAACCCCAATTCTAACCAGGGGCAGGTTTTTTGGAACACAATACATCCAGGGCTGATCATAACATGCATTTTAAGCCAAAGGAAACACATTCTTATATATGGAAAGAGGGTGAAGTTGAAACAGACTTTAAAAGCTAACTTCTTGCCAGAGCAAGAACCTGCTGCCAAAGCATGCCTGGGAGGTGGATGTGGAATCACACACATACGGCCTTTATTGGCATACAACAGCAAAATCACAGAACAAGCATATACAACAAAAGACAAAGATAAAAAGAAAAACATACTTAAAAGTTACTAGTCTCAACTGTCTCACAAAAGAATGCATCAGAGTTGTTTGGAAGATATGGAATTTCGTAACACCCTTGCCATTGCTCTGCATTGTGACGGGTCAAATCACTCTTAAAACCTTGGCATGAATGAGAGCTATAATATTCTGGCTGCATATACATTTTCAAGCAGACCTTGATAGCTATATTCCCTCTGTGTTATCAGATCATTTTATTTCGGAATAGTACTCTTTGGTTCTCAGGAAGATCGAAGCAATTGGCCTATCTTTGGAAGCACTCTTAATGCTCACAAAAGTGGAATCTTGCAAGTCAATCAAGAGCAGACTTTTGGATCTTGACTTTCATAATCTGACTCTTGCAGCAAAGACCACTTATTCCTCTACCACATCATTTCTTCCATGCAAATGCAGAGTTATTATGGCAGCTTATCTTATTTTGATTCATCCCACCCAAAGGAGAGCTTTGACGATTGCAAGATGCAACATAAAACAACAAACATTTATGTATCCCCTGGGCAATGTCCTTGTAGATGGCTAATTCTCTCACACCAGAAGCAACTTTATGTTTCTCAAGTAGCTCCTGACATGAAAAGAAAAACACCATTATTTCTCTGTATGCCTGAAACATGATAATATATGGATGAAATACAGAAATCCATTTTTTTCACACTGTTCCCATGGCAAAGGTAGATGTGGGATTAATTCAGACCCTAAGCTCATTAGACCTTGCATCAAAGGATTTTTCCTTGTTTTCCTATCCTTTGTCCATCCTCTTGCCTTCACATCTCTAGCTGGGAAGTGGAGGGAAATCTCCCTTCCTCTGCCTAACTAGCCCTCGCCTTTGACTCCATCACACTCCCAGAGACATAAAAAAAGAATTCCCTACCTGTCACTATAAACAGATCTCTCAAAGACCTGGACTGCCTCCTGTGCGTTCGGAGGTTTTGTGGGCAGGGGCTCCAGCTGGGCCTTGAGGCGGCTGAGGCAGGAGTAGGTCTGGAAGGTGTAGGCCCACCGCGCAGGGTCCTGGTAGACCATCTGGAGCAAGTTCCCAAGGCCTTGAGGATGGGGGCTCTGCTGGGAAAGGAAAGAGATGGGAAATTAAGAGCGAGAAAATAAATATAATAAATATAATAAATATAATAATAATAATACTAGGGCACTGGAGAAAACATGCCAAAAGGGACTAACATTCATGTTATCCAATAATCCTAAAGATAATGTTTTTATCTGAGGGAGAGGAAAAGACTATTAAGAACCAGTTTGGAAATAAAAAGTGTTGGCATATTCATTTGTTAATGCAAAAACAAGCAAAGTAAAATATCTTGCTGGGTAACAGGGGGAAAAGACAAAATGGTAAACCTATAGAGAAAAAGAAGGAAAAAAACAATCTCGAACCAGGTCAGGCCTGCAGTTTGCAAACTTTTGGCATTGCTGATTGACTCTCACCGGATGGGGCCCCGGGCCTTGAACCTTCTGCCATTTGGAAACGGGCTCCAGAGTCATGCGCCAATCTGGGAAGGCTTTCCGGAGCAGCCTCACAAACGTGGATTTGCCCACCGCTACAAGAGAAAGAAGGAAGAATGAGGCTAGTGAGTCTGTATTCATATTTATTGTTAAGTTTTTAGCAAAAAAGGACTGTGGCAAAGCCCTGCTCATGGGCCTAAAAACTTCAGAGAAGGGCTCATAGGGTTTGTCTTTTCAACAGCCCATAAGCCCACATGCCTTAGACCCTCCTGCACCAGTTCTGATTTGGGAAGAAGAAGAATGAAGGGGTGGAATAAGTAAATAATAAGTGAATAAGAGTAAGTGATATGAGTAAATAAGTAAATAAGAATAATGAATAATATTAAGTGGAACAAGTAAATAAGAATAAGTGAAATAAGTAAATAAGAATAAGTGGAATAAGTAAATGAGAATAATATTTATTTATTTATTTATTTAATACACTTGTATACCGCTAATATCTCAGCCTAAATCGGCGACTCATTGCGGTTTACAGCAATTAAAAGCAATGTACAATTTAAAACAACAACACGTAAACAATACAAATTATTGGGCCACCAATAATAATACCATGCTTCTCGTCACAAAAATCACAGTCCAGAGTTCGTCATCCATAATTAACCAGTCCTTAGTCTATAAATTCAATAGTAACAACTAATTGAATGCTTGTTTACACAACCATGTTTTTAATCTCTTCCGAAAGACCATCAGCGAAGAGGCTGATCGTATCTCTATAGGGAGGGTGTTCCAAAGCCGAGTAATAATAAGTAAATAATAATGTGAAATAAATAAAAGAATAAGAATAATAAGTGGAATAAGTACATAAGAATAATAATGCCACATATTACAACAGAAAAAGATCGAACCTTTCACAACATGCTTCAAGAGCTGGGTTTATGAATCAGAGGAATGGTTTTAAACAGACATGTAGCTATATACAACAATCCTGAAGGGAGTAACATAATAAGGAACAATAATAACAACAACAACAATAATAATAAGTGGAATAAGTAAATAATAATGTCACATATTACAAAATAGAAAAGTCAAAAGTCCGCATCTCCTCAGATAAATACAATCCATACACACACACACACAAATTGGCATTTGGAGAGTAAAAGAGTCAAGAGCAGCTGAATAAGTTAATAATAATAATAATAATAATAATAATAATGTGTTTTTATTTGATACTCACCTCTTCTTAGGTAAGACACAATTCCATTAAATATATGCCTATAGAGAAATAATTTGTGTGTGTGTGCGCACGCATGCGAGCAAAAATTTCCATTAGAGAGTAAAAGGGTCAAGAACAGCAGAATAACAATAATAAATTGTTTCCCACCTCTCCTCAGGTAAAATACAATCCCATTAATTGTAGGTGTGTGTGTGTATAGTATATATATATAATCAAAATAATTTCTATTTGTTTACCCACTTCTCTTCAAATAAAGCAGGCCCATTCAATACATATATATTAATAATAGAAATATAATATATGATAATATGAAATAATATATAATATTGTAATAACAATATAATTTTTATTTGTGATCCACTTCTCAAATAAGACAGGCCCATTCAATACATATATATTAACTACACCCTGCTGTTCTTGACCCTACATATATATTAACTACACTACTGTCTGTATGTGTATATGTATATAATCAAGATAATTTCTATTTGTTACCCACTTCCCCTCAAATAAAACAGGCCCATTCAATACATATATATTAAAATATTATATATTTTTATTGTAGTTAATATATATGTATTGAATGGGCCTGTTTTATTTGAGGGGAAGTGGGTAACAAATAGAAATTATCTTGATTATATACATATACACATACAGACACACAATTAATGGGATTGTATTTTACCTGAGGAGAGATGGAAAACAATATATATATATATTATTGTTGTTGTTGTTGTTAATATACAGTGTTCCCTCACTTTTCACGGGGGTTATGTTCCAAGACCACCCGCGATAAGTGAAAAACCACGATGTAGGGACACTATATTGTATATGTACAGTATAGCTCTGCCCACTCCTCTCTCCCCCTCCTCTCTCTCTCTCTCTCTCTCTCTCTCCCTCTTCTCTTTCCCCCCTCTTCCTCCTTTCCTCCCTCTCCTCTTGCTGGAGCCACCTTTCTCCCTCCCTCCCTGCTTCTCCACTGGCATGGGGATCTCACTAGGTCGTCCAAGGAAGAAGCCCCGTGGAAGCTGCCTTGGCGGTCCTTTCCGGGGTCTTTGCCAGCCACACACATACCTCCCTTGCAGCCTGCCGCCTCTGCCAGCCAGGGTTATGTTTCCAGCTTCCGAGGAAGAAGCCCCGGCGGAAGCTGCCTTGGTGGCCCACTCTTTGCCAGCCACACACACACCTGTCTGTGAGTAACTCTGCAACTCAAGTCTATGGCAGCATCTATGCTGGAGAAACAACACACTTTGATAATGGGTATACAGTGTTCCCTCGCTTCTTGTATTTTTTTTATTTTTTTAAAAAAACCATGAAACAGCAAGTCCATGTGAAGCAAACTGTGAAACAGCGAGGGAACACTGTATATGTACTGAATGGGACTGCTTTATTTTAGAAGTGAGCAACTAATCAAAATTACATTGTTGCTGTTGTTACTACTAATATGTTGTTTATTCATTCAGTCACTTCTGACTCTTTGTGACCACATGGACCAGCCCACGCCAGAGCTCCCTGTCGGCCATCACCACCCCCAGCTCCTTCAGAGTCAAGCCAGTCACTTCAAGGATACCATCTGTCCATCTTGCCCTTGGTCGGCCCCTCTTCCTTTTTCCATTTTCCCCAGCATCATTGTCTTCTCTAAGTTTTCCTGACTTCTCATTATGTGACCAAAGTACTTCATCCTTGTTTCGAATATCCTTCCCTTCAATTTCCTGATGTATGGACTGGTTGAATCTTCTTGTGGTTCAAGGCACTGTCAGAATTTTTCTCCAACACCACAGTTCAAAAGCATCTATCTTCCTTCGCTCAGTCTTCCCTATGGTCCAACTCTCACATCTGTAGGTGACTATGGGGAATATAATTGCTTTAACTATGCGGATCTTTGTTGCCAGTGTGATGTCTCTACTCTTCACTATTTTATCGAGATTGGTCATTGCTCTCCTCCCAAGAAGTAAGCATCTCCTGATTTCCTGGCTGCAGTCTGCGTCTGCAGTAATCTTTGCACCTAGAAATACAAAGTCTGTCACGGCCTCCACGTTTTCTCCCTCTATTTCCCAGTTATCAATCAGTCCAGCTGCCATAATCTTGGTTTTACTGATGTTTAACTACAACCCGGCCTTTGCGCTTCCTTCTTTCACCTTGATTAGAAGGCTCCTCAGCTCCTCCTCGCTTTCGGCCATCAAAGTGGTGTCACCTGCATATCAAAGGTTGTTAATGTTACTTCCAGCAATTTTAACCCCAGCCTTGGATTCGTCAAGCCCCGCATGTTGCATGATGTGTTCTGCATACAAGTTGAATAGGTTGGGTGAGAGTAGACAACCTTGCTGTACGCCTTTCCCAATCTTGAACCAGTCTGTTGTTCCATGGTCAGTTCTTACTGTTGCTTTTTGTTGTTTATTCGTTCAGTTGTCTCCGACTCTTCGTGACCTCATGGACCAGCCCACGCCAGAGCTCCCTGTTGGCCGTCACCACCCCCAGCTCCTTCAAGGTCAGTCCAGTCACTTCAAGGATGCCATCCATCCATCTTGCCCTTGGTCGGCCCCTCTTCCTTTTACCTTCCACTTTCCCCAGCATAATTGCCTTCTCTAGGCTTTGCTGTCTCCTCATGATGTGGCTCATGATGTTGCTACTTGGTTCTTATACAGGTTCCTCAGAGACAGACAAGGGGGCTTGGGATGCCCATACCACTAAGAACTTGCCACAATTTATTATGATCCACACAGTCAAAGGCTTTAGAATAGTCAATGAAACAGAAATAGATGTTTTTCTGCCTTTCCCTGCCTTTCTCCATTATCCAGCATCCGGATATTGGCAATTTGGTCTCTCGTTGTTACTAATATGTATATGTATGCATGTGTGTGTGTATATATATATATATACGTGTGTGTATGCATGTATTGAATGGGCCTCCTTGGGGAGATGGGGCGAGTTATAAATAAAAGTATTATTATATTGTTATTTATTTATTTATTTATTTATTTATTTACGACATTTATATGCCGCCCTTCTCACCCCGAAGGGGACTCAGAGCGGCTTACAAGGTATATATACATACAATATATTATTAACATAGTGAAATATCAATTTTAAATATTGCTACATTGCACTATATCAATTATACTGTAATATTATTAGTAATATTACATGTAATATAAATATATAATTATAATATCATATTATTATTAGTAGTAGTATATTGCATTACATTGCATTATATCATAAATAATAACATATACACAAAATGGTATTTGGAAAGGACAAGAGTCAAGCACAGCAGAATAAGCATCTCTATCTGTATCTAGATCTACAAATAGAGAACACAGAACAGGATCAAAACACACCAAGAGAGACTCCTGGGCAAGAAGGGCTTGAGGCCTGTGCAGAGGGCCTTCTCCCATTCCCTTTTGAGGGGCTTCTCAGCGACAGAATATCATTCCTATTATTCTTCGACATTGCTATTATATTATTGTTGTTGTTGTGGTTGTTGTTATACACTCACCAATATTTCCTTCCACAGAGAGCCTCTTGCCGGTTTCCACGCAACGAGACCGCGCCGCCATCTTGGACGCTCGCGGGAGAGGCTGACTGCGCCTGCGCGCGCAAAGCTCAAACGGGGCTCCGAAGGAGCCCCGTTTGAGCTTTGCGCGCGCAGGCGCAGTCAGCCTCTCCCGCGAGCGTCCAAGATGGCGGAATTTCGTCCCAGCGGCCTCCATTTGCGGGGCAGCAAGAGAGTGGAAAGGAACACCTCAGCGCGCTGACGTCATCCGCCCGCGGGGTTGGGAGGGGGGAGTGGTGTCGGAATACACTCGGAAGAAATGCCGCAACGATTTTGTTTATATCTCTTTGACGTCAACAGCAGCCACTGCCAGAAAAGAACTTCCATCTATTCCAGTGTTTCTCAACCTGGAAGGGTCGCAAAGGGGTGTCATAGGGGTCGCCAAAGACCATCAGAAAACACAGCATTTTCTGTTTGTCATGGGGGTTCTGTGTGGGAAGTTTGGCCCAATTCTATCACTGGTGTGGTTCAGAAGGCATTTTAATTGTAGGTGAACTATACATCCCAACAACTACAACTCCCAAATGTCCATTTTCCCCAAACTCCAGCAGAGTTCACATTTGGGCATATTGATTTTCATGCCAAGTTTGGTCCAGATCCATCATTGTTTTGAGTCCACAGTGCTCTCTGGATGCAGGTGAACTACAACTTCCAAACCAACCAAACACTTCCAGTATTTTCTCTTGGTCATGAAAGTTCGGTGTGCCAAGTTTGGCTCAATTCCATCATTGGTGGAGTTCAGAATGCTCTTTGATTGTAGGTGTACTATAAATCCCAGCAACTACAACTTCCAAATGACAAATCAGTCCCTCCCCTACAATCCATCAGTATTCAAATTAGGGAATATTGGGTATTTGTGCCAAATTTGGTCCAGTCAATGAAAATACATTCTGAATATCAGATATTTACATTACAATTCATAACAGGAGCAAAATTGCAAAATTACAGGTATGAAGTAGCAATCAAAAGAATCTTATGGTTGGGGGTCACCACAACATAAGAATTGTATTAAGGGGTTGCGGCATTAGGAAGGCTGAGAACCACTGATCTATTCTATGCTCAAGCAGGGAACTTTGAAATTACTAAACAGGCCCTTCAATACATATATATTAATAATAATAATAATAATAATAATAATAATAATAATATATAATAATAATATTTTATTTTTACTCACAGCTCAATTTTTTTGTCGTGTCAGGAGCAACTTGAGAAACTGCAAGTTGCTCCTGTTGTAAGAAAATTGGCCGTCTGCAAGGACGTTGCCCAGGGAACACCCAGATGATTTGATGTTTTTATCATCCTTGTGGGAGGCTTCTCTCATGTCCCCGCATGAGGAGCTGGAGCTGATAGAGGGAGCTCATCCGCCTCTCCCTGGATTTGAACCTGCGACCTGTCGGTCTTCAGTCCTGCCGGCACAGGGGTTTAACCCACTGCGCCATCGGGGGCTACAGCTCAAATAAAACAGGCCCTTCAATACATATATATTAATAATTAATAATAATATAAAACAATAATAATAATAATTTATTTTTACCCACTGCTCAAATAAAACAGGCCCATTCAATACATATGCCCTTCTCTGGGTGCATCTGCACTGGAGAATAAATGCAGTTGGGACCCATTTTAAATATTATTATTATGCCATGTCCCCATGTTGTGCAGTCCTGGGAGTCATAGTTTTCCAAGGTGCATACCCTTCTCTTGGTGCATTTACAGTATGGGATGAATGCCCTTGTACCCACATTAAATGCCATGACTCCATGCAATGGAGTCCTCCTGGGAGTTATAGTTTCCCAAGGTCCACCCCCTTCTCTGGATGCATCTACACTGTGGAAGAATGCAGTTGGACCTTACTTTAAATGCCATGACTTCATGAGATGGTCATGGGAATTGCAGTTTCCCAAGGTTCATGAAACTCCTCTGGATGCATCTGTGAAATGAACGCTGCTGGACCTTACTTTAAATATCATAACTCCATAATGTGCAATCCTGGGAGTTATAGTTTTCCAAGGTCCACACCTTTCTCTGTGGGGTAGCTGAGAGAGTGCATCGCCACTTCCCCTTGCTTCCAGATTGTAGTGCCTAGTGATTACAGTGTGAAGGCAAATCTACTGAAAGAATGTGGAGTACAACCGAGTGACACAGATACATTTAACAGTGTGATGAAAGTTGGGAAATCATCTGTTTCATTTCAAAACTGAGTATGGCTGTGCTCTACACTTCCCTGCTTCAATATGATGACGTCCTCGCAACAATGCATCAAGTTTGGACAACGGAGACAGAAATCAATTGTCCAAACAGGTCTGTGTGTGGACTTCTGATTTCTTCCGGGATTTTTTGCCCCTGTTGAAAAACCCGTGATTTAGTGCTGTCTGGAAGCGCCCCGAGTTCGTGCTAGGAAAACAAAGTTTTTAGAGGGGAACAACGACTTTCAAAGGAAGGACTACACAATGAAACAGGAATAATACTTTCAACCCAGGAACAGAACGCTTCACAAATGTTGTGACAAGGCGCAATGCGACAGGAACAGCACACAATCCGGAACGAAAGAGGCACAGGCGACGGTGGCTTGAAAAAAGGCTTTTAATGCTTTTCAAGGGGAGAGAAGAGGGCTAGGAAGAGCTGCAAAAGAAGGGGGTCCCTCCGTGTTGGGCTCTGCGTTGGGCGGCCTTAGAAGCATTTCCGGTGGACGATGGAGGGCCCGGCTTCATCGTACTCGGGTTTGCTGATCCACATCTGCTGGAAGGTGGAGAGCGAGGCCAGGATGGAGCCCCCGATCCAGACAGAGTACTTCCGCTCTGGAGGCGCAATGATCTGCAAAGGAGGACAGAAAGAAGAGTCAAGGGCCACGGCCTTTGCAACCAACTGTGGAACGGAGGCAGCTTGGCCCCACTTGAACTACCGGGTATCAATGCAACAAAGCCACTGGAGTTGTAGTTTTCCAAGGCTTTTGGACATCTCTTCCCAAAGAGTCAAGTCAAATCAACTTTATTTGTATCCATCCCATCCTTCCTTAGGGACCCGGGGCAGCTAAACTACAACTCCCAGGACCCCAAAATATCAAAATAGCTGGTGAAGTTTGGGGAAGATAGATCTATTTTCCCCAAACTCCACCAGTGTTCACATTCGGGCATATTGTTCCAAGGTTGCGTCAATTCAATTGTTAGTGGGGTTCAGAGGAACTATAAATCCCAGCAAATACAACTCCCCAAGTGTCAAGATCTATTTTCCCCAAACTCCACCAGTGGTCACATTTGAGCACATTGAGTATTGGTGCCAAGTTTGGCCCAGATCCATCCTTGTTTCAGTCCACAGTGCTCTCTGGATGTAGGTGAACTACAACTCCCAAACTCAAGGTCAGTGCCCACCAAAACCTTCCAGTATTTTCTCTTGGTCGTGGGAGTTCTGTGTGGCAAGTTTGGTTCAATTCCATTCTTGGTGGAGTTTAGAATGCTCTTTGATTGTAGGTGAACTATAAATCCCAGCAACTACAACTGCCAAGTGTCAATATCTATTTTCCCCAAATTCCACCAGTGTTCACATTTAAGCACATTGAGTACTGGTGCCAAGTTTGGTCCAGAACCATCATTTCTGAGTTCACAGTGCTCCCTGGAGGTAGGTGAACTACAACTCCCAAACTCAAGGTCAGTTCCCACCAAGCCCTTCCAGTATTTTCTCTTGGCCATGGGAGTTCTGTGTGCCAAGTTTGGTTCAATTCCATCATTGGTGGTGTTCAGAATGCTCTTTGATTGTAGGTGAACTATAAATCCCAGCAACTACAACTCCCAAATGTCAAGGTCTATTTTCCCAAAACTCCCAACAGTGTTCACATTTGGGCATATTGAGTATTCATGCCAACTTTGATCCAGATCCATCATTGTTTGAGTCCACAGTGCTCTCTGGATGAAGGTGAACTACAATTCCAAAACTCAAGGTCAATGCCCACCAAACCCTTCCAGTATTTTCACTTGGTCGTGGGAGTTCTGTGTGCCAAGTTTGGTTCAATTCCATTGTCGGTAGAGTTCAGACTGCTCTTTGATCGTAGGTGAACTATAAATCCCAGCAACTACAACTCCCAACTGTCAAGGTCTATTTTCCCAAAACTCCACTAGTGTTCAAATTTGGGCACATTGTGTATTGGTGCCAAGTTTGGTCCAGATCCATCCATGTTTGAGTCCACAGTGCTCTCTGGATGTAGGTGAACTACAACTCCCAAACTCAAGGTCAATGTCCACCAAACCCTTCTATTATTTTCTCTTGGTCATGGGAGTTCTGTGTGCCAAGTTTGGTTCAATTCCATTGTTGGTGGAGTTGAGAATGCTCTTTGATTGTAGGTGAACTATAAATCCCAGCAATGACAACTCCCAAATGTCAAGGTCTATTTTCCCCAAACTCCACCAGTGTTCACATTTGGGCACATTGAGTATTGGTGCCAAGTTTGGTCCAGATCCATCATTGTTTGAGTCCACAGCGTTCTCTGGATGTATTTATTTATTTATTTACAGTATTTCTATTCCGCCCTTCTCACCCCGCAGGGGACTCAGGGCGGATCACAATGCACATATACATGGCAAACATTCAATGCCATAGACACATAACATATATAGACAGACACACAGAGGCTATTTAACTTTCTGGCTTCATGAGGATATGCTTTGAATTCCGGCCACCGGGGGTCACTTCACCGTCCACTTGTGACACTTATGGAGTACTTCCTCATTCTTTTGCGCACTGCTGGAGATTTTTATGGCGTCGTAAATTAGTTAAGTTAGCTTCCCCGCGTAAGCGGATACCTAAATTTCTTTCTAGCTTCATGAGGATATGCTTCGAATTCTGGCCACCAGGGGTCACTTCACCATCCACTTGTGACACTTATGGAGTACTTCCTCATTGTTTTGCACGCTGCTGGAGATTTTTATGGCGTCGTAAATTAGTTAAATTAGTCTCCCCACATAAGCGGTACCTAAATTTCCTACTTGACAGATGCAACTGTATTTCAGGCTGCAAACAGCAAGCTAGACAAATGGTCAGGAGCTTACTCCGACCTGGGCTGGCTTCGAACTCATGACCGTTCAGTCAGTAGTGATGTTAATGCAGCTGACTCCCAACCAGCTGCGCCACAACCCGGTCCTTTTCCCAAGATACCTTACCTTCTAACTACCTCACATAACTACCAATTCCAGAGTTCCTTCAGATTAGAACTATGGCAGATGTTCCAACACTTCCTTTCCTTAAAATGATAGTGAAAAGATGCAAAAGGCTAGAAATTCAAGGTAAAATTGCCTTTGCAGTTGGAGCATATACTTGGATTAAGGTTATATCAATGGGTTGCCACTGAAGCCTAACTGACATGATTTGGTCAGTCTTTGTATTCTATCTCTCGACTACTTTTTCCAATCACTCCTCACTGTAAATTCTCAGGTTATCTTTTTTTCCAGTAAAACAATGCAGTTATTTGAACTATAACTCCCAAACTCAAGGTCAATGCCCACCAAACCCTTCCAGTATTTTCTCTTGGTCGTGGGGGTTCTGTGTGCCAAGTTTGGTTCAATTCCATCGTTGGTGGAGTTCAGAATGCTCTTTGATTGTAGGTGAACTATAAATCCCAGCAACTACAACTCCCAAATGACAAAATCAATCCCCCCTCCAACCCCACCAGTGGGCATACCAGGTATTTGTAACAAATTTGGTCCAGTGAATGGAAATACATCCTGCATCAGATATTTACATGACGGTTCATAAGAGTAGCAAAATTACAGTTACGAAGTAGCAACAAAAATAATGTTATGGTTGGGGGTCACCAAACATGAAGAACTGTACTAAGGGGTCATGGTATCAGGAAGGGTGAGAAACACTGGTTTACAAGGTCTTGAGCCTTCTCTGCCAATGGTTGCGGAAGCCTCACCAAACAACAAATCCCACCATTGCATTACATGAGAGATGCAGTCCCTCAAAGAGGAGCTTTTGCAGCAGCTTCCGCTTTGGCTCAGCACTAAGATTACGGTATGATATGAATCTCATTTTGCAGAGGCCGTTTAGCCCCAAAAGGTGAGTATTAAGAACTCAAATCAATAGGGTGTCTCTCTTGTGGGACCCACCTTAATCTTCATGGTGCTGGGGGCCAAGGCAGTGATCTCCTTCTGCATGCGGTCAGCAATGCCGGGATACATGGTGGTGCCCCCTGAAAGGACGTTGTTGGCGTAGAGGTCTTTGCGGATGTCGATGTCACACTTCATGATGGAGTTGTATGTCGTTTCGTGGATCCCCGCTGACTCCATGCCTGCAGGTAGAAAGAGAGCCCTTAAGGGGAGTCCACACTGCAGAATTCACCCAGTTAAATACTACAGTAGGCTCTCAGTGAACCTCAGGGTCCTCCAGAGTATCATACTTGGGATGGAACCCCAAAGGTCATCTAGCCCAACTCATTCTGGCAGGCAGGAAAACACTGTTCGATCCATCTCGAGATCCGTATCATAGACTCATAGAACCCTAGAGTTGGGAGGAACCTCTAAGGTCAACCGGTCCAAACCATTTCTGCAAGGCAGGAAGTCCCCACTGGATCCCTCCCAACAGATGGCAATCCAGGCCGATTTATCATAGAACCCTAGAATTGGGAGGGACCTCAAAGGTCATCCAGCCCAACCCATTTGGCCGGCAGGAAAACACAGTTTGATGCTTCTCAACAGATGGCTATCCAGCCCCTCAATCATAGAATCATAGAACCCTAGAGTTGGGAAAGACCTCAAAGATCATCTAGTCCAACCCATTTGGCAGGAGGAAAAGCACCATTCGATCTATCTTGACAGATGGCCATCCAGCCTCTCAATCATAGACTCATAGAACCCTAGAGTTGGGAGGGACCTCAAAAGTCACCTCGCCCAACCCATTTGGCAGGCAGAAAAACACCATTCGATCTATCTCAACAGATGGCCATCCAGCCCCTCAATCATAGGGTCATGGAGTCCTAGAGTTAGGAAAGACCTCAAAGGTCATCTAGCTGAACCCATTTGGCAGGCAGAAAAACACTATTTGATCTGTCTCGACAGATGGCCATCCAGACCCTCAATCATATGGTCATAGAGTCCTAGATGGAAGGCACCTCAAAGGTCATCTAGCCCAACCCATTCTGGCAGGCAGAAAAACACCATTTGATCTATCTCGACAGATGGCCATCCAGCCCCTCAATCATAGAGTCATGGAGTCCTAGATGGAAGGGACCTCAAAGGTCATCTAGCCCAACCCATTCTGACAGGCAGAAAAACACCATTTGATCCATCTCGACAGATGGCCATTCAGCCCTCAATCATAGAGTCATAGAACCCAAGTTGGGAAGGACCTCAAAGATCATCCAGTGCCACCCACTTCTGCAAGGCAGGAAATCTCCACTGGATCCCTCCCAACAGATGGCCATCCAGCCCCACAATCACAGATTCATAGAATCCTAGAGTTGGAAGAATACTCAAAGGTCATCCTGTCCAATCCATTCTGCCAGGCAGGGAGACACCATCTGATCCCTCCCAAGAGATGACCATCCAGTGCTTCAATCATAGAACGAAGTGCCCCAATTCCCCCCATTGTCTCACCAATGAAGGAGGGCTGGAAGAGGGTCTCTGGGCAGCGGAAGCGCTCATTGCCGATGGTGATGACCTGCCCATCGGGGAGCTCGTAGCTCTTCTCGAGGGAGGAGGAGGAGGCAGCGGTGGCCATCTCGTTCTCAAAGTCCAGCGCCACGTAGCATAGCTTCTCCTTGATGTCGCGCACGATCTCCCGCTCAGCTGCAGAGGGAGGATGGAAGGGTGGGTGGGCTTAGACCCCAAGGGAGCGAAAGGGCCCAAAGGAGGACCCCAAAGAAGGCCACCACCACCCTTTGCAACCCCCTGGAGAATGACCCCAGCAATGGAGTGAAGGTTGGAAATGCAGGGAAAGGGTGGGCACATTCCGTCATGTAAAAAGTCCCCAGAGATACTGGGCACAAAGACATACTATATTAGACGACATTGTTAAAGTCTAATATAAATATTAGTAAACAAAGAAATTGGAAACGGGGTCGTATCTGAAACCAGCTCCAGGGATGGCATGTCGGTGGGGCAGCGAATCCAGACCAGGCTTTAGTGTTTGTAAAGCTATGCAAGACTTACTTCCGCCAAAAGATCTGTTGTTGTTACCATTGTTGTTGTTATAACCTGCTTACCAGTGGTGACGAAAGAGTATCCCCTCTCGGTGAGGATCTTCATGAGGTAGTCGGTCAGGTCACGGCCGGCCAGGTCCAGGCGCATGATGGCGTGGGGCAGGGCATAGCCTTCGTAAATGGGCACATTGTGTGTCACACCATCGCCTGAGTCTAACACGATCCCTGCAATGGAGCAAAGAGACAGGCTTTGAACAGGCAGGTCACCAGCTGCAAAGACCCATTATGGCCCCACCATGACTGCACTGCTGCGAGATAGATAGATAGATAGATAGATAGATAGATAGATAGGTTCAATAAGCATAAATATGCAATATCTGCAATAAGCATAAATAAGTGTAAACCACCGCCTCCTCCTGAGTAAAATGTATAATATCACAAAGGATTACCATCTCACCCGCCTCATAGGAAATCTGCTACAAAACAGGATCTTTTTTGTTGAGTCCCGGGGCCAAAGAAGCAGATGGCGGAAACAGAAGAACGGCCTGCTTCAGGGGAGCGTGCTTGCTCCATCAATGTTCAACATTTACACAAATGACCAGCCATTGCCAGAAGGGACAAAGAGCTTCATCTATGCTGGTGATCGTGCCATTATCGCTCAAGCAGGGAGCTTTCAGATGATTGAACAGAAGCTCTCCAAAGCTCTAGGTGCGCTTACTGCCTATTACAGAGAAACCAGCTGATTCCTAACCCATCTAAAACACAGATATGTGCTTTTCATCTTATGAACAGACAAGCATCCCGAGCTCTGAGGATGACCTGGGAAGGAATTCCACTGGAGCATTGCAACACACCCAAATATCTGGGTGCTCTGGACCGTGCTCTGACCTACAAGAAGCACTGCCTGAACATCAAGCAAAAAGTGGGCGCTAGAAATAATATCATGCGAAAGCTGACTGGTACAACCTGGGGATCACAACCAGATACAGTGAAGACATCTGCCCTTGCATTATGCTACTCTGCTGCTGAGTATGCATGTCCAGTGTGGAACACATCTCACCACGCTAAAACAGTGGGTGTGGCTCTTAATGAGACATGCCGCATTTTCACGGGGTGTCTGCGCCCTACACCACTGGAGAAACTACACTGTCTAGCCAGTATTGCACCATCTGACATCCGCCGGGAAGTAGCAACCAATAGTGAAAGGACCAAGGTAGTGACATCTCTAGCTCATCCCGTTTGGATATTAGCCAGCGCGTCAACGACTTAGATCAAGAAATAGTTTTCTAAGATCTACAGAGACACTCGCTGGAACACCTCAGCAAGCGAGAGTCCAAAAGTGGCAGGCTCAAACCCAGAACCTCAATCAATGGCTGGTACCAAATGAGAGACTCCCCCCTGGGCACACAGAAGACTGGGCGACTTGGAAGGCGCTGAACAGACTGCGCTCTGGCACCACGAGATGCAGAGCCAATCTTAAGAAATGGGGCCACAAAGTGGAATCCACGACATGCGAGTGTGGAGAAGAGCAAACCACTGACCACATGCTGCAATGCAACCTGAGCCCTGCCACAAGCACAATGGAGGACCTCCTTGCGGCAACACCAAGTGGCCAGATACTGGTCAAAGGACATTTAATAGAATAACAAGTCTGCAATTTTTTTTGTTTTGTTTGTTGTTTGTCTGTTTTTTAATGCAATACAACTGGTTTGGTTCGCTCCTGATATGATAAATAAATAAGCATTTCTGAAAATAAGGTAAGCATGTTCAATGTATTTTTGAAGGCTTTCATGGATGGATGGCCGATGCCAACCATAGCAAGGGAGCAATGAATCTGCTCTGGGTTTTAATCCAAACTTTAAATGGGCTTTTCCAAAACCTATCCTCAATTGGATGTGGCACCTTGGAGAAAGTTTCTGAAAGCTGCCAACAGAGGTGGCCCTAGGTAATTTTCAATGGTAAGCAAACAGTATTTTGGTGCCCCCCCCCCCAACCAATCACTGATATATATTTTCTGTTCATCGTGGGAGTTCTGTGTGCCATATTTGGTTCAATTCCATCATTGGTGGCAGGCCCGTAGCCAGGATTTCGTTTCGGGGGGGGGGGGCTGAATTTTTTTTCAGGGGGGGTTTGGGGGGCTGAGTTTCGGGGGGGGGCTGAGTCTGAGTGAAAGGGGGTCTAGCCTAGCAAACCTTTTGTATCATTACCCCAATACCCCCATGCATATGGGATATATTGAGTATGGTGATCAGATCATGATATGAATAAACATAACAGTTTAAATAATGCACCAATAAGGCCTTTTCGCGAATCACCATGAGAATTTCGGGGGGGGGCTGAACCCCCCGTGCCCCCCCCCCCGTTTGGTTCAATTCCATGATTGGTGGAGTTCAGAATGCTCTTTGATTGTAGGTGAACTATACATCCCAGTAACTACAACTCACATATGTCAAGGTCTATTTTCCCCCAAGAGCGCCCCTGGGCAAAATCAACTATACTGCAAATGCTTACTTTGCGTAATGGGTTGAGCCACCCCTGGCTGCCACCCAAAACATGTGGGCCTACATAAATGCAGGCCCAGTATCAGCAGCCGCTGGAATGGTACATATCTTCAAAACATTGAAGCCAAGCTGGAAGTGGAATGTCTTCTCCAGATCAGTGCATAGGATTTTTGTGTGTGCCAAAACTGTGATTTTGGGCGCATTGCCTCTCACCTGTGGTTCTCCCAGAAGCGTAGAGGGACAGGACGGCTTGGATGGCGACGTACATGGCGGGGACATTGAAGGTTTCAAACATGATCTAGGAGAGGGGAGGAAAGGGAGGGATTTAGGGGTGCCCCTCTTGACACATTCCCAATATTATTATTGTTGTTACGAGCTAAACCCAACCATGCTTTGCTGTGTCTCAGTCAGATAGTAAATGAATGAGATAGTAAATAAAAGTATTACTGCAAATATAGATTCTCAGCGAAAACACATCATTCAATTCAATACCCTGCCTTGTGTTGCTGTGTCTATGTGGAATGAAAGGACAGGAAAGAAAAAGAGATTTTTTTAAAAAAAATATTTATATTGAAAAAATAAAATAGTTGTTACATTGAAAGTGGGTGAACATATTTGTTATAGATAAGGAGGAAGAAGAGAAAAAAGCAAAAACAAAAACACACAAAAGAGAATTTAAAAGAAAATTGATAGAAAAAGAGAGTGGAAGGGAGGAGGGGAAAAAGGAAAAGAGAAAAAAGAAAAAAGAAAAGGAAAAAAATGTTGACTTCCATCAATTCTTTGGTGGTTGTTGATAAGGTATACTACACCAAATAGAACTAAATCAGTGGGAGAAAATCCGGGATCAAAAAAATCAAATATACCTATTCTTAGTATATTGTACGATACCATTATATTGTAACATTATTAGTAATATTACTAATATTAATACCAATATTAATATTAGTAATATTAGTAAAGAGCCCCGGTGGCACAGTGGGTTAAACCCCTGTGCCGGCAGGACTGAAGGTCGCAGGTTCAAATCTGGGGAGAGGCGGATGAGCTCCCTCTATCAGCTCCAGCTCCTCATGCGGGGACATGAGAGAAGCCTCCCACAAGGGTGATAAAAACATCAAAAATCATCCTTGGGCAACGTCCTTGCAGACGGCCAATTCTCTCACACCAGAAGCGACTCACTCCTGACACAACAAAAAAAAAGAGTAATATTACATGCAATATAAAATATATCATTATAATATCATATTAGTAGTAGTAGTATTATATTGTATTACATTATAATATTATAAATATTATATGTGTATACAATATATTTATTATATTATATTATATTATATTATATTATATTATATTTATTATAAGGTTCATATATCTGTGGAATGGTGTCCAGGGTGTGAGAAAGAACTCTTGTTTGATAGAGGAATAATAATAATATTTTTTTGTCATGTCAGGAGCTACTTGAGAAACTGCAAGTCGCTTCTGGTGTGAGAGAATTGGCCATCTGCAAGGACGTTGCCCAGGGGACGCCCGGATGATTTGATGTTTTTATCATCCTTGTGGGAGGCTTCTGTCATGTCCCCACATGAGAAGCTGGAGCTGATAGAGGGAGCTCATCCGCCTCTCCCCGGATTCGAACCTGTGACCTGTCGGTTTTCAGTCCTGCCGGCACAGGGGTTTAACCCACTGCGCCACCGGGGGTTCCACTTATACTACTGAGGTGAAATGACAGCTGCTCTGTGATTGGTTGTTATTTCTCATACTGCTGTGGTAAAATGAAAGCTGCTCTGTGACAGGTTGTTATTTCTTTAACTGCTGAGGTAAAAGGAAAGCTGTGCGATGGCGATTGGTTGCTAGAGCTCATTATATTGCTGAGGTAAAAGGAAAGCTAGGCTGTGAGTGACTGCTCTTGGCATCGCAGATTCCACTTTGTCTATTCCCAGACTGCTAGTTTTACTCTAAATGCATGCGTGTATTTGAATGCAGCATTGGGTCAAAATTTCATTTTACTACATAAACACACGTGCATTGGAATGCAATGTTGTGTCGAAATGTCAAGTCAATCGATTGACAACTTTCCGAGTTTTGGAAACACAAACATACGAAGGCTGAGATTCTAGATATAAAGATTATTATTATGTTTATGTTTATTTATGCCCCACTTTTCCCTCCACAAGAAGGCTCAAAGCAGACCCACAATCGTCAACCTTCTGTCAACCCCAAAGGTCACTGGACTGCAGCGCCCAGCAGGAAGGGGCCCCAAAGGCCATCTAGTCTCACACCAAAGAAAGGGAGGAAATCCGCCTTTTGAGTCATCTGCCTTCAAAGTGGATTGAGTGGCCAATGCTCAGGGAAAGTGGAGGAAGGAAGGGGGCCTCACCTGTGTCATCTTCTCCCGGTTTGCCTTGGGGTTCAGGGGGGCCTCCGTGAGAAGTGTGGGGTGTTCCTCAGGAGCCACACGCAGCTCATTGTAGAAGGAATGGTGCCAGATCTGGAGGAGCAAAGAAAAAGGGTGGTTAGGGATTAAGCCAAAAACATCAATTGCAGGGAAGGGAAAGCCAGAGGTCCTCTAGTCCAACCCTCTCACATTCAAAAGGGAAGGAGAAGGAAGGAAGGACAGAAGGAAGGAAAAGGAAGGAGGGAGAAGAAAGTAAGAATACATGAAAGGGAGAGAAAAGGAAGACAGGAAGGAGTGAAGGGAAGGAAGAGAGGGAAGACGGGAGAGACAAAGAAGGAAGCAAGGAAGGGGAGAAGGGAAGTGACACAGGGAAAGAAGGAAGGAAAAGGAAGAAGGGAGGAGAAAGTAAGAACACATGGAAGGGAGAGGAAAGGAAGAAAGGAAGGGGAAAAGGGAAGGAAGAGAGGGAGAGAAGGGAGGAAGGAAGGAAAAGGAAGGAGGGAGAAGAAAGTAAGAATACATGAAAGGGAGAGAAAAGGAAGACAGGAAGGAGTGAAGGGAAGGAACAGAGGAAGAGAGGGAAGACGGGAGAGATGAAGAAGGAAGCAAGGAAGGGGAGAAGGGAAGTGACACAGGGAAAGAAGGAAGGAAAAGGAAGAAGGGAGGAGAAAGTAAGAACACATGGAAGGGAGAGGAAAGGAAGAAAGGAAGGGGAAAAGGGAAGGAAGAGAGGGAGAGAAGGGAGGAAGGAAGGAAAAGGAAGGAGGGAGAAGAAAGTAAGAATACATGAAAGGGAGAGAAAAGGAAGACAGGAAGGAGTGAAGGGAAGGAACAGAGGAAGAGAGGGAAGACGGGAGAGACGAAGAAGGAAGAAAGGAAGGGGAGAAAGGAAGCGACACAGGAAAAGAAGGAAGGAAAAGGAGGAGGGAGGCCCTGTTCTAGGCAGTCCCTTGTTACCTTCTCCATGTCGTCCCAGTTAGTGATGATGCCGTGCTCAATGGGGTACTTGAGGGTCAGGATACCTCGTTTGCTCTGGGCCTCGTCCCCTACGTAGCTGTCCTTCTGGCCCATGCCCACCATAACACCCTGGAAAGGAAAAGGAGGAGAAACTAAGGAAAAAGAGTGGATTTAGGGAGGAAAAGAGGGTCCCGAACCACAGGTCCCCCCAAAACACAACACAACGAATACCCCAAAAGCACAATCCTGGCCTTTGCTGCTTACTCTTCCCTTCTTTGCTGGTCAAAGGGGTTTTGCAAGGCTTCAAAAGCCAGCCATTGCTGCTACCTTTGGAAAAGAACAACCTGTTGCAAATACTAGGTATTTTGCATCACTATCTAACGCTATGATTTTGGTTCTGCCGGGCAGGAGGACACTATCTAATGCCTCCCAAGAGAGGCCATCAAGACACTGCATAATAATAATAATAATAATAATAATAATAATAATAATAATAATTTATTATTATTATTATTATTATTATAGATCTCGTTTGCTGTGACATATTGTGCTTTTATGTCAATAATAATAACACTGCATAATAATAATAATAATAATAATAATAATAATTTATTATTATTATTATTATAGATCTCGTTTGCTGTGACATATTGTGCTTTTATGTCAATAATAATTATTATTATTATTATAGATCTCGTTTGCTGTGACATATTGTGCTTTTATGTCAATAATAATAATAATAATAATAATAATACCATAAGATGCTAGAGTTGGAAGGGCCCCCCAGAGTCAATCCAGTCCAACCCACTTCTGCCAAATAGGAGGACACAATCTAATGCCTCCCAGGAGAGGTCATCAAGACACGGCATAATAATAATAATAATAATAATAATAATAATAATAATAATAATAATAATTTATTATTATTCATTCTAGATCTCGTTTGCTGTGACATACTGTGCTTTTGTGTCAATAATAATAATAATAATAATAATAATAATAATAATAATAATACCATAAGATGCTAGAGTTGGAAGGGCTCCCCAGAGTCAATCCAGTCCAATCCACTTCTGCCAGGAAGGAATGCACAACCTAATCCTTCCTGACAGAGGGCCATCCATAGCCTGAATAACAATAATTATCATAATACCATAGGATCCTAGATTTGGAAAGGTCCCCCAAAGGCAATCCAATCCAACCCACTTTTGCTAGGCAAGAGGACGCAATCTAATGCCTCCCAAGAGAGGGCCATCCATCCTCTGCTTAAAGGCTTCCAGAGAAGAGACAGCACCAGACTCTAAATCCTAAGGTTTGAATGGACCCACAAAGGCCATCCAGTCCAACCTGCTACTTCCAGTAAGGAGGACATAACCTAATATCTTCTGACAGAGGGCCATCCAGACACTGCATAATAATAATAATAATAATAATAATAATAATAATAATAATAGATCCTAGAGTTGTAATGGCCCCCCAAAGTCAATCCAGTCCAATCCACTTCTGCCAGGAAGGAATGCACAACCTAATCCCTCCTGACAGAGGGCCATCCATAGTCTGAATCTCAACAACAACAACAACAATAATAATCATACAATAGGATCCTAGAGTTGAAAAGCCCCCCAAAGGCAATAAAGTCCAACCCACTTCTGCCAGGCAGGAGGACACAATCTAATCCCTCCTGTCAGAGGGCCGTCTAGCCTCTGCATAATAATAATAATAATAATAATAATAATAATAATAATAATAGGATGGTAGAGTTGGAAAAGCAATCCAGTTCAACCCACTTCTGCCAAGCAGGAGGACACAATCTAATCCCTCACAACAGAGGGCCATCCAGACTCTACATAATAATAAAAACAACAATAATAGGATCCTAGAGTTGGAAGGGTCAACCAAAGGTCCTCTATTCCAACCTGCTTCTGCCAGAAAGTCAGATATAATGGAATCACTCCCAACAGAGGGCCATCCAGACTCTGCATAATAATAATAATAATAATAATAATAATAATAATAATAATAATAATAATAGGATCCTAGAGTTGGAAGGGCCCCCAAAGGCAATCCAGTCTAACTCGCTTCTGCCAAGCAACAGGACACAATCTAATCCCTCCTGACAGGTGGCCATCCAGCCTCAGTTTAAAGACACCTCCCCCCCCCCCCAGAGCAGGCAGCACCATCAGCATTGCCCCCACAAACCTGGTGCCTTGGGCGTCCCACGATGGAGGGGAAGACGGCGCGGGGGGCATCATCGCCCGCAAAGCCCGCCTTGCAAAGACCGGAGCCGTTGTCGCAGACGAGAGCAGTGGTCTCCTCTTCGCACATGATGATGGGCTACGGAGTGACTGTGGCAGGGCAAGGAAGACTGGAGGGAGGAAAAGAAAGGCATGAATCCTAGAATCCTAAAGATGGAAGGGAACCCAAGGGCCATGCTCTCCAGTCTCTTGCCAGGCAGGAAAAGCACAACCCAAGCCCTCCTGACAGGTGACCATCCAGCCTCTGCTTGAGAACCTCCAAAGGAGGAGAGACCTATTCAAGGAAGCAGATTCCACCGTCGAACAGCTATTCCTGTGAGGAAGTTCTTCCTAATTTTGAGGTGGAATCTCTTTTCCTGCAATTTGAATTAATGGCTCCATCGAGGCCGGGAAACCTGAGGGAAGGAGAACAGAGTGGGGCTAGGATGTCCCTTAACTTATTCTTATTGATGCAACCAAGAATCGCATTGGCCTTTTGAGCTGATGCATCACAGTGTTGGCAACAGTTCTACAATGTAGACATAGATGCAGACCAGAACATAGGCACAAAAGAGGCGTAAGGGACACCAGAAGGAATAATCCCAGGAGTTGTAATTTTGCATGGTCTTAAGCCTTCTCTGCCCAAGAGTGCTAAGGCCTCCCAAACTATAACTCCCAGGATACCATTGCATTGAGCCAAAGTGGGGTCAAATGGCATCACATTTCCAGTGGAAGATGCACATCTTCGATTGCAACTCCTGAGATTCGGTAGCATTGAACCATGGCACTTAAAAGTGGAATGAAACTGGTTTCATTCTATAGTGTAGATCAGTGTTTCTCAACCTGGGGGTCGGGTCCCCTGGAGGGAGTTGAGAGGGGGTGTCAGAGGGTTAGCAAAGACCGTCAGAGAGCACAGTCTTTACTATTGGTCATGAGGGTTCTGTGTAGGAAGTTTGGCCCAATTCCATCGTTGGTGGGGTTCAGAATGCTCTTTGATTGTTGGTGAACTATAAACTCCAGCAACTACAACTCCCAAATGTCAAGGTCTATTTTCCACAGTGTTTGAGTCCACAGTGCTCTCTGTGTGTAGGTGAATTACAACTCCAAAACTCAAGATCAATGTCCACCATATCCTTCCAGTTTTTCTGTTGGTCATGGGAGTTCTGTGTGCCAAGTTTGGTTCAATTCCATCATTGATGGAGTTCAGAATGCTCTTTTATTGTCAGTTAACTATATATAACAGCAGCTACAACTCCCAAATAACAAAATAACACACACACACACACACACCCGCCCACACCATTAGTATTCAAATGTGGGCGTATTGGGTATTTGTGCCAAATTTGTTTCAGTGAATGAAAATACATCCTGCATATCGGATATTTACATTACAATTCATAAAATTGCAAAATTAGTTATGAAGTAGCAATGAAATAATGTTATGGTTGGGGTCACCACAACACGAAGAACCGTATTAAGGGACAGCGGCATTAGGAAGGTTGAGAAACACTGGTGTAGATTCACTTCCCTGGGGCTAGAAAGTATCCACTTGAACACATCCCTGTTTGTTGTGCTGCACACATTTATATCTACACTCATGCCATTTCCTTCCTTGTTTTGCAACCTGGAAACCTCCCAACACTTCCTTCAGCATTCTTTGCAATATCTTTCTGCTCGTCCCAGAAGCTCTGAGCATGAATCACCCAGAGGAGCCTGAGAGTAAACAGAAACACCAACTCCATCCCGGTCTTTTCCCAAAAATGGAAGAAATCCTTCCTAAAGGCCCCTCCCTGCAGGCCCCAGAACAGGGAAGGCATCAGCCGAATCTAAAGGGCGGCTGCGGCTCCTGGTTTCTTCCAGCACCAAGGTATCGATGCAACCAGGAAAAGGCATCAATGCAATTGCGGAAAACCCAGGAAAAGCATCAATGCAATTGGATATAGTCATCAATGTAAACAGGGAAAACTGGGAAAGACATCCATGCAACTTGGGAAAGGCATCAATGCAACCGAGGAAAGGCATCAGTGCAACTTGGGCAAGGCATCAATGCAACTGGGGGAAGGTATCAATCCAAGTGGAGAAAGGCATCAATGCAACCTGGGAAAGGCATTAGTGCAACTGGGGAAAGGCATCAATTAAACTGGGGGGAAGGTATTAATGCAACTTGGGAAAGATATATGTGCAGCTGGGGAAAGGCATCAATGCAACTGGGGGAAAGCATCAGTGCAAATGGGGAAAACCAGGAAAGGCATCAGTACAACTGGGTAAAGGCTTCAGTGTAACTGGGGAAAGGCATCAATGCAACTGGGGAAAGGCATCAGTGCAATAGAGAAAGGCATCAATGCAACTTGGGAAAGATATCCATGCAACTGGGGAAAGGTATCAATGCAACTGGAGAAATACATCAATGCAACTGGGGAAAGGCATCAATGCAACTGGGGAAAGGCATCACTGGGGAAAGGCACCAGTGTAACTGGGAAAGGCATCAATGCAACTGGGGAAAGGCATCAGTGTAACTGGGGAAAGGCATCAGTGTAACTGGGAAAGGCATCAATGCAACTGGGGAAAGGCATCAGTGTAACTGGGGAAAGGCATCAATGCAACTGGGGAAAGGCATCGATGCAACTTGGGAAAGGTATCAGTGCAACTGGGAAAGGCATCAATGCAATTGGGGGAAACCGTGAAGGGGATCAATGCAATTGGGAGAAAGGAAGGTAAGGCATCAGTAACACAGGAACAAGGCATCTCCAGTCATCTGCCATCCATTGTTTTTCCTAATTTCCAAACTGCCCAATTTGTTTACACCTTAAGCCCAAATTTGCACTTCAAATTTGACAAAGCACATGTTTCATGTCCTCCGTGTCAAATCAAATGGACCATCCTGGGGTGCCTTTTTGCAAGAAATACGCCAAAGCAGAGGAAAGGCTTTCAAATGAAATGCCCAACTTCCCACTGTTTTTCATCAGGACCGTAAATATAACAATAATAATAGTTCTGCATCCAGTCTGGTGCCCCCCATCCCACTCAAAGACGCACCAGACGAGCATTTCCCAGGTGCATCAGCTGCTTGGAGACTATTTTGAGAGAGGAAAGCAGGATAATAATAAATGACAGTTGTTGTTGCTGCTGGTGTTATTCTTCAGTTCTTGTATCCCTATCCTGTCTAAAGATGCACAAAGAGAAGCGTTTCCCAGGTGCCTCAGCTGCTTTGAGTTGCCAATTTGCTTTGAATTTCTTTTAAGGGCTGAATGCAGGATCAGGGTCATCAGCATCACTCTGCATCCATTCCTGCATCTCCATTCCACCCAATGATGCACAAAGGGGAAAGCATAATCATAATCACTTATCATAACTTTATTTTTGTACCCCACCTCAGTCTCCCCAAAGGGACTCGGGGTGGGTTACATATGGCACAAGGTGCCGAGACAAAGCATAAAATAAACACAAAGTATAAAATCCTAGAATCCCAGAGTTGGAAGAGACCTGGTGGGCCATCCAGTCCAACCCCCTTCTGCCAAGAAGCGGGAAAATTGCATTCAAAGCACCCCTGACAGATGGCCATCCAGCCTCTGCTTCAAAGCCTGCAAAGAAGAAGCCTCCACCATACTCTGGGGCCGAAAAAGAGTTCCACTGCTGAATAGCTCTCCTTATAGTGAGGAAGTTCTTCCTAATGTTCAAGTAGTTGGAAGCCATTGTTCCATTGCAGCAGAAAACAAGCCTCCTCCCTCCTTCCTATGGTTCCCCTCACCTCTTGATCCATGGCCCTCTTCATGTCTCCTCTCAGCCTTCTCTTCTACAAGCTAAACATGCCCAGCTCTTTAAGCCGCTCCTCATTGGGCTTGTTTTCTAGACCCTTGATCCTTTGAATCACCCTCCTCCTCTGGACACAGTTTTCCAGCTTAGAGTCAACCTCTCCCTTCCATTGCGGTGCCCAGTCTGATTCCAGGTAAAGTGGTCTGACCAAGGCAGAATAGAATAGAAGGGGAACATGACTTCCCTGGATCTAGGCACAAGGCTCCTATTGATGCAAACTAAAACCCCATTGGCTTTTTAACTGCCACATCACATTCCTGGCTCATGTTTAACTTGTCCATGAGAACTCCAAGATCTTTTTCCCACGTTCTGCTGTTGAGCCAGGCATCGTCCCCCATTCTGTATCTTTGCATTAACTCTTTTTCTGCCTAAGTGGAGTCTCTTGCATTTGTCCCCGTTGCACTTCCTTTTGTTGGTTTTGGCCCATCATCTTTCTAATCTGTGAAGATCATTTTGAATTCTGCTCCTGTCTTCTGGAGTATTAGCTCTCCCTCCCAATTGGGTCCCTCCTGCACACTTGATGATCGTGCTTTCTAACCCTTCATCTAAGTCTTTCATAAAAATGTTGAACCCTGCTGATGGCACTCCACTCCTCTCTTCTTTCTAGGAGGAAGCCTTGGGGAGAATCACCCTAACTCTTCATCTAAGCACAATATAAAGTAAAAACTATAGCATATAAAAACAGCCATTTAAAACTCAACAACACCCAGCGACCTATGGTGGCAACTACCACAAGATATGGCCAAACTGTAAACAAGACAAGGGAATAGGATGGTGCAAATTGTAGCTAAGGAAGAGAGCATGGGATGAAAGTGCAGTGCTGTGTCATTGATTGTGGACCATCGGGGCTACATGTTCTCAAAGGCTTGTTTAAACAGCCAAGTCTTCCAGATCTCAATAGAAGGAGGACAGTGTGGTGGCCTGCCTAATCTCCCTGGAAGGGCGTTTGGGCCACCACTGAGAAGGCCCTCTCCCTCGTCCCCACCAACTGATCTTGTGCTGGTGGTGGGACCGAGAGGAGGATTTCCCTGGCATATATTAACGCTCGAGCAGATTCATAGGAGAAGATGTGATCACAAAGATAGGCAGGGCCCAAACAATTCAGGACTTTATAGGACTTTACAGGGATAAGCAGCTGATCCCTAACCCATCTATAACACAGAAATGTGCTTTTCACCTTAAGAACAGACAAGCATCCTGAACTCTGAGGATGACCTGGGAAGGAATCCCACTGGAACATTGCAGCACACCCAAATACCTGGGAGTCACTCTGGATCGTGCTCTGACCTACAAGAAGCACCGCCTGAATATCAAACAAAAAGTGGGTGCTAGAAACAATATCATACGAAAGCTAACTGGCACAACCTGGTGATCACAACCAGACACAGTGAAGACATCTCCCCTTGCGCCATGCTACTCTGCTGCTGAGTATGCATGCCCAGTGTGGAACACATCTCACCATGCTAAAACAGTGGATGTGGCTCTTAATGAGACATGCCGCATTATCACGGGGTGTCTGCGCCCTACACCACTGGAGAAATTACACTGTTTAACCGGTATTGCACCACCTGACATCCGCCGGGAAGGGCAGCCAATAGTGAAAGGACCAAGGCAGAGACATCTCCAGCTCATCCCCTGTTTGGATATCAGCCAGCACGTCAACGACTTAAATCAAGAAATAGTTTTCTAAGATCTACAGAGACACTCGCTGGAACATCTCAGCAAGCGAGAGTCCAAAAGTGGCAGGCTCAAACCCAGAACCCAATCAATGGCTGATACCAAATGAGAGACTCCCCCCTGGGCACACAGAAGACTGGGCGACTTGGAAGGTGCTGAACAGACTGCGCTCTGGCAGCACGAGATACAGAGACAACCTTAAGAAATGGGGCTACAAAGTGGAATCCATGACATGCGAGTGTGGAGAAGAGCAAACTACTGACTACCTGCTGCAATGCAACCTGAGCCCCGCCACATGCACAATGGAGGACCTTCTTGCGGCAACACCAGAGGCACTCCATGTGGCCAGCTACTGGTCAAAGGACATTTTATCAACTACCAAGCTTGCAAACTTTGTGTTTTGTTTGTTTGTTTGTTTGTTAAAAATGTAATACAATTGTCTGGTTATCCTCACACGATAAATAAAATAAATATAGCCAGCTCCAGTTAGTAGTCTGGCTTCCAAAGACAAAAGCATCACCATCAACAAACCACCACCACCACCATCATTGCTCTGCATCCTTTCCTGTATGCCCATGCCACCCAAAAATGTTCGAAGTGGAAAATATAACAACAGCAGCAATGATGACAACAACATCAGCAATTCTGCATCCATTCTTGTATCTCCATCCCACCCAAAGTAGGAGCCCCCAGTGGCACAATGAGTTAAACCCTTGTGCCGGCAGGGCGGAAGACCCACAGGTCAGAGGTTCAAATCCGGGGAGAGCGCAGATGAGCTCCCTTTGTCAGCTCCAGCTCCTCATGCAGGGACATGAAAGAAGCCTCCCACAAGGATGGTAAAACACAAAACATCTAGGCGTCCACTGAGCAACATCCTTGACACACACATACACAAAATCTCACCCAAAGTTGTACAACAGGAGTGTTTTCCAGGAGCAAAAGCTGCTTTGGGTGCCTTTTAAAGCCACTTTAAGAGAGGAATGCAGGGCAATCATCACCATCATCATCATCACTCTGTATCCATTCCTGCATCCTTATCCCACCCAAAGCTGCACAAAGAAGAAAACACAATAATAACAATACTACTACTACTACTACTACTACTACTAATAATAATAATAATAATTCTGCATCCATTCTTGTGTCTCCACCCCACTCAAAGATGCACAAGAATCCCATTTTTCAGGAGCAAAAGCTGCTTTGGGTACCTTTTAAAGCCATGTTAAGAGAGGAATGCAGGGCAATCGTCACCACTAACATCATTATCATGCTGCATCCATTCTTGCATCACCATCCCACCCAAAGGTACACAAAGAGGAAAATGTAATAATAATCATCATCATCATCCATTCTCGTATCTCCATCCCACCCAAAGTTGCACAACAGGAGAGTTTCCCAGGAGCAAAAGCTGATTTAGATGCCTTTTAAAGCCACATTAAGAGAAGAATGCAGTGCAGTTTTCACCATCATCATCACTCTGCATCCATTTTTGCATCCCTATCCCACCCAAAGGTGAACAAAGAGGAAAACATACTACTACTACTACTACCACCACTACTACTAATAATAATAATCTGGGACTTCTAAATTCAGACTGATAGAGTTTTGGAGCACAAAACACCTGACCTCACAATCATGAAAAAAAAAAAGTATGGATCATCAATGTTGCAATCCCAGAAGACAGAAGAATCAACGAGAAGCAACTGGAAAAGCTTACACAATATGAGGATTTAAAGATCGAACTGCAGAGACTCTGACACAAGCCAGTCAAGGTGGCCCCAGTGTTGATCAGCACACTGGGTGCAGTGCCTAAAGACCTTGGCCTGCACTTAAAAACAATCGGCGCTGACAAAATTACCATCTGTCAGCTACAAAACGCCACCTGACTTGGATCTGCATTCATTATTCGCCAATACATCACACAGTCCTAGACACTTGGGAAGTGTCCGACGTGTGATCCAATACAAAAGCCAGCAGAGTGATTTTGTTTGCTGTACACTAATCTTGTTGTGTATCTAATAATAATAATAATAATAATAATAATAATAATAATAATAATTTGGGAAGTGACCAATATGATCAAATACAAAAGCCAGCATAGTGATCTTGTTTGCTGTCCACTAATCTCGTTATGTATCAAATAATAAATAATAATAATAATAATAATAATAATAATTCATTCTTGCCTCTCCATCCCACCCTAAGTTGTACAAGAAGAGCATTTTCCAGGAGCAACAGCTGCTTTGGGTGCCATTTAAGAAAGGAATGCAGGGCAATCATCCACAACATCATCATGCTGCATCCATTCCTGCATAATAATAATAATAATAATAATAATAATAATAATAATAATAATAATAATGGTTATTATTATTATTAATAATAATAATTTGGGAAGTGTCCAACATTTGATTAAATACAAAAGCCAGGATAGTGATCTTGTTTGCTGTGTACTAATTTTGTTATGTATCTAATAATAATAATAATAATAATAATAATAATAATAATAATAATAATGCATCCATTCTTGTGTCTCCATCCCACCCAAAGATGCACAAGAGGAGCATTTTCCAGGAGCAACAGCTGCTTTGCATGCCATTTAAAGCCACTTTAAGAGAGAAATGCAGGGCAATCATCCCCAACATCATCATCACCACTCTGCATCCATTCTTGCATCCTTATCCCACCCAAAGGTGCACAAAGACGGAAACATAATAACTAACTCACAACCTTTGAGTTTGCCTGCCATCTCCCCATGGGACTCGGTGCGGCTTACATGAGGCCAAGCCCAAACACAACAATACAAGCAATAACAACACAGTACAAGCAATTAAAAACACATAGACAATAAGATACACAACATTATCAATAAAACAACACATAATTAAAACAGTGGGAAGGCCAAATGTAGGGTTAAAATTGGAAATAATGCTGGGACATGAACGGAAGGTGATACTGGTGTTTGTGGAAGGGCATACGAGCAGACTTAGAGAAAGGTAAAGTGCTTTGGAGGACAAATTGCTATGGGTCATTATTCCGGGAAGGGTCACCCCCTTCATCACTCTGCCTCCATTCCTGCATCCCTATCCCATCCAAGGGTGCACAAAGAGGAGAACATAATAATCACAACAACAATAATAATTCTGCATCCATTCCTGCATCCCCATCCCACCCCAAGGTGCACAAGTGCAGCCTTCTCCTGGTGCATGGAATGCTCTCAAAGCCCCTCCTTGCTGAGCTGAACTCTTGCATTGCCCCGGACGGAGGGATGCTTTGGCCTGGCCTCTCCTTGCACAAAGTCACTCACCGTGCTTTGCTGGGAGGCTCCTCTCCTGGGGGACTCTGTTCTGGTGATGCCTTTGGTATAAATACCGGCCAGGCTGTGAAACCCCAGAGGCGGACCTTCCCCTTTCGGAGACCCTTAAAAGGCCAACGGGGAGCTTATTAGCCATATAAGGCACTCTGTTTCGTGATGGTGACCTCCGGCCCGGGAGGCGAGGAGAAGGGAGACCGGTGAATTATTATCGCAAGGAAAAATGTATGGGGGGAAGCAAGGCCTCATTCGCAAAGCTGCTCCTTTGATGCTACGACTCGGGAGTAAACAAGTCCTTATATGCTGCACTGGGAAGGAAGTAGTTGTAGAAGCAGCCGAGGAGGGAAGAAAGTGACCAAGAATGGACAGGGACCCTCTCTTCCCTTTCCCTGGTGCTCGTGTTCATTATTACAGGGCCCGATTCACCACCCTTTGTACCAGGAGGCATCAGCCGCCTGCAAAAGCATGCATCTCCCTTGGCTACATATTTTTCCTACTTCCAACAGACCTCACTACTTCTGAGGATGCTTGCCATAGATGCAGGCGAAACGTCAGGAGAAAAATTGCCTCCAGTACATGGCCATATAGCCCGGAAAAACCTACAACAACCCAGAATTAATTTAGTTTGCCCCCCCCCCCTTTTGAGGGACAATGGGAGTTGCAGTTTTGCAAGGTATTCTCCACCAAACTATAACTCCCCTCGCTTCATAGCATTGAGTGGAGCCCCCGGTGGTGCCATGGGCGGCTCAACCCATTACGCAAAGTAAGCATTTGCAGTATAGTTGATTTTGCCCAGGGGCGCTCTTGAGGCGCTCTTGGGGGGAAATAGACCTTGACATATGTGAGTTGTAGTTACTGGGATGTATAGTTCACCTATAATCAAAGAGCATTCTGAACTCCAGCAATGAAGGAATTGAACCAAATATGGCACACAGAACTCCACGATGAATAGAAAATATATATCAGTGATTGGTTGGGGGGGGGGGGGGCAAAATACCAGTATTAAAAAACTCAAAAATTACAACAGCAAAACAACAGAGGGGAAACAGTCACATAAAATCACTCTCAACAAAAGATTCCCCCCAGGCACTTCCAAGCCATTGAATGCTAATCAAGGTGATCAGCTGAAACATTCACACCTAGCTCCAGCAGACAAGAGTCCTTTGTCCCACCCTGGTCATTCCACAGATATATAAACCCATTTTCCTACTTCCAACAGACCTCACTACCTCTGAGGATGCTTGCCATAGATGCAGGCAAAACGTCAGGAGAAAAATTGCCTCCAGAACATGGCCATATAGCCCGGAAAAACCTACAACAACCCAAAATACTGTTTGCTTACCGTTGAAAATTACCTAGGGCCGCCTCTGGGTGGCGCACTGGGTTAAACCCCTTTTCTGGTAGGACTGAAGACCAACAGGTTGCAGGTTCGAATCTGGGGAGAGGCGGATGAGCTCCCTCTATCAGCTCCAGCTCCTCATGCGGGGACATGAGAGAAGCCTTCCACAAGGATGATAAAAACATCAAATCATCCGGGAGTCCCCTGGGCAACGTCTTTGCAGACGGCCAATTCTCTCACACCAGAAGTGACTTGCAGTTTCTCAGGTCGCTCCTGACATGACAAAAAAATAGCATTGACTCTCGGACTTCATTCTATGGCATCTATGTTTCAAGTTTTAGGATAAAAATTTAAATATATTTTTTTCAATATGGATCTCAGCTTTCACTGATAGGAAATTCCCCTTCCTAGAGTGACTCCTGGAGCATCTACACCAGGCCTGGGGACATTTTCTAACTTGGGGGGCCACATGCTAGTACTTCCTGCTTAAAGGACTGGCTTCCCAGTGATGGAAGGAAGGGAAGGGAGGGAGGGAAGGAGGAAAGAGGAGAAGGAAGGAAAGGAGAAAGGGAAGAAGGGAAGGATGGAAGGAAGGAAGGGAAGGAAGAAGGAAAGAGAGAAGGAAGGAAGAAAGGGAGGAAGAGAAGGATGGAAAGACAAAGAGGAAGAGAAGGAAGGAGGGAGGAAAGAGGGAAAGAAGGAAAGACAAAAGGAAAGAAACGATGAAAGGGAAAAGAAGGATGGAAGGAAGGGAAGGTAGAAGAAAAGAAGGATGAAAGGGTGAAAGGGGAGGATGGAAGGAAGGAAAGGAAGGAAGGAAGGAAGGAAGGAAGGAAGGAAGGAAGGAAGGAAGGAAGGAAGAAAAAAGATGGAAGGGAGGAATTGAAGGATGGAAAGAAGGAAGGAAAGGGGGAAGGAAAAGAGAGAAGGAAGGAAAAAGGAAGAAGGAAATGGAGGGAGGAAGAAAGAGGGAGGGAGAGAAGAGGGAGGATAGAGAAGGAAGGAAAGACAAAAGGGAAGGAAGGACGAAAGGGTGGAGGGAAGGATGGAAGGGAAAGAGAAGGAAAGAGAAGGAGGAAGAGGAGAAAGAAAAGAGAGGAGGGAAGGAGGGAGGAAAAGAGGGAAAGGGAAAAGAAGGAAAAGGGAAGGAAGGAGAAAGGGGAGAAAGGAAGGATGGAAGGGAAAGGAAGGGGAAGGAAAAAGAGAGAAGGAAGAAAGAAAGGGAGGAAGAGAAGGATGGAAGAAAGGGAAGGAAGGAGGAAGAAAGGAGGAAGGAAGGAAAAGAGAAGGGGGAAGGGGGAGGTGAGGAAAGGAGGGAGTGAGGGAAGGAGGAAGCAAAGAGAGAAGGAAGGATGAAAGGATAGAAGGAAATGGAGGGAGGGAGAAAGAGGGAGGGAAGGGAGGATAGAGAAGGAAGGAAAGACAAAAGGGAAGGGAGAAAGAGGGAGAGAGGGAAGGAGAGAGGAAAGAGGGAAGGAAGGAAGGGAAGGAAGGAAGGAGAGAGTGAGAAAGAGGGAGATAAGGAAGGGAGGGAGTGAGGGAAAGAGGAAAGAGAGAAGGAAGGAAGGATAGAATGGTGAGAGAGAGGAGAGCCTGAGAAGAGCCCAAGCGGCCACATCTGGCACCTGGACCTGAGTTTCATGTGGTTTGACACCACTTTTAACTGCCATGGCTCAATGCCTCGGGATCCTAAGGTTAGTACTTTGGAAAAGGCCCAGACCTCCTGCTCTTCAGCTAAAGAGTGCAAACTACAAATCCCAGGACCCCACAACACTAAAAGTGGTGTCGAACTGCATAAATAACCCTGCAGTGTGGATGCACCCCAGGTTTCAACCCAGGCCTTGGCGGAGCTCTCCGAGGTCCTGTTTCTAACTGATGGGACATTCTCCTGCAGAAAAAGAGTGAGGAGAACCACCCTGGAGTGAAAGAGGCACCAAACTGCATCAGTATTCCAATGTAGAGCCGCCCTCAGCCTGCCTGCTTCCTCTCCTTCCCTTCCTCAACTCAGATGCCCTTCTTTTGGCACAATCGTCTCCTCCTTCTTCACCATCTCCTGCTTCTCGGGCCAAGAATCCTGGGCAAAGTAAGGATGGAGCGCACTAGTTTGGGGATCCAACCAGATGCCGAGAAACTCCCTGTTGCCTTTTTAAGGGCAAGCTGGAAAAGGAAGGAAGAAAGGAGTGCCCTTTCCCAGGGAGCGGCAAGGAAAGCAGCCGCAAAAGCCCTGAGTGTTGGCCAAGGAGGGCAAAGGGAAGTGGCCTGGAGGGGCCCTTTGGACTTAGGACCACCCTGCATGCCAGAGCCAGGGAATTAACACCCTGGACACCTTCCTCTGGCCAAAGAGTCTCCTTCCGGAGCCCCAGAGGCATGTTTCCAAGGGGCAATCTCCACTGGCCAGCTTGACATCTCTTGAACTGCAATGGCTCAGGAGTTGTAGTTTCACAAGGTCCAGGGCTTCTCTATTATAATAATAATATAATAAAACTTTATATATACCCCGCTACCATCTCCCCAAGGGACTCAGAGCAGCTTACATGAGGCCAAGCCCAACAACACATCAATAGAAACAAAAACAATAAATACAATACAATTAATATGAATCACATATAAACAATAACCAATAAACAGTAAACACAAGGATTTAAAACCTATGGGTGCACTTACACTGCAGAATGGATGCCAGTTTGACACCCCTTCAACTGCAATGGCTCGGTGCTATGAGATCCTGGGAGTTGTAGTTTCACAAGGTCCATAGATTATCTGGCTGCATCTACACAGGAGAACGAACACTAGTTTGGCACCTCTTGAACTGCAATGACTCAGTGCTATGAGATCCTCGGAGTAATAGTTTCACAAGGTCCATAGCTTCTCTGGGTGCTTCTACACTGCAGAATGAACACTAGTTTGATACCCTTTGAACTGCCATGACTCAATGGTATGGCATCCCGGGAGTTGTAGTTTCACAAGGTCCATAGCTTCTCTGGGTGCATCTACACTGCAGAATGGATGCTAGTTTGACATCCGTTGAATTGCAATGGCTCAGTGCTATGAGATTCTTGGAGTTGTAGTTTTTACAAGGTCCATAGCTTCTCTAGGTGCATCTACACTGCAGAATGGGTGCCAGTTTGACACCCCTTCAACTGCAATGGTTCAGTGCTATGAGATCCTGGAAGTTGTAGTTTCACAAGGTCCATAGATTATCTAGGCGCATCTACACTGGAGAATGAACACTAGTTTGACACCCCTTGAACTGCAATGACACAGTGCTATGAGATCCTGGGAGTTGTAGTTTCACAAGGTCCATATCTTATCTGGGTGCATCTACACTGGAGAATGAATGCTAGTTTGACACCCGTTGAATTGCAATGGCTAAGTGCAATGAGATTCTTGGAGTTGTAGTTTTCACAAGGTCCATAGCTTCTCTAGGTGCATCTACACTGCAGAATGAACACTAGTTTGACACCCGTTGAACTGAAATGACTCAATGGTATGGCATCCTGGGAGGAGTTGTAGTTTCACAAGGACCCTAGCTTCTCTGGGTGCATCTCTACTGCAGAATCAAGGCCAGCTTTACACCTCTTGAGTAGCTATGGCTCAACAGCTATGGCATCCTGGGAGTTGTAGTATGCACTCTTGGGCAGAAAAGACATCGGGGAATTACAAATCCTAGGATTCCATAGCATTCAAACTTGGCAGGTAAGGTGAGATCAAACTGCATTCTGTCTATAGTTTAGATACGTTTCCAAATTAGCAGGAAATTCAGAATGCTTGACCTCCAGCAAAGGACTTCCCATTCAATCTTTTCTATGCACACAAATCTGCCTACATAGAAAAGGTGCCATGCCCTTGCCTCACCTCTGTGCATGGGTTCATCAGGCACTTACATTTGTTTGTTAAGGAATTTAAGAAGTTACTCCAGTGTAGCCTCCAGTTTTGCATTTCTTTCCAAGCAGATTACGGCCAAACAGAGGCTCATTCTCCCAGCAAAGAAATCCATCAGACAAGATAAGAAGGCATTTCTGGTGTCAGTCCGCCTCCCTCTGAAATAAGGCCAGGCAAGGCCTTGGGAAATGTGGGGTTAAGCTAGAGAAAGCAGAACTTGTTGCCGAAGCATGGCTGCCTCATTCATGCGTTGATGAGCCAGCACAAAGATCCATTCCACTGAGAGCTCAGCGTCTATAGATCAGATTTGCAGGGACCTTGCCGTAAATGGTAGAAGGCAGAAGAAACAGACACAGAGAGACACTCCCTTGAGAAAGGCAGTGTTCTCGTTTGGACTTCAGCAATGGCAAGAACCACATGCACAATAAAAAATGTCCCCTGACCCACTTCTATTTATCACAGGACGCTGAAACTGCACATGTGTAATGATATAAGTCTCTATAGATTCTGTGCCAATTTACAACACATAACTGAGAATGGTCTTCATGACAGGTGCTGAAGTGGTGTGAGGTTTGGTAATGGACCCATTGGAATACAGAGCAGTCCTCAAGTTCCTTTCCGTGAAAGGCCACGCACCAAAAGATGTTCAATGGGATGAAAGAAGTTTTTGGTGATGATTCCCCATCATATGATGCAGTCAAGAACTGGCCTTGTCAATTCAAATGTGGTCGGACTTTGGTGCAAACAGCTCCAATTCCAGGGCAACCCTACTTTCCTCTTGATGGACACACCATCCAGCAAGTGGAGTTCGCTATTTCGGAAAATTGTCACATAACCTAGCCCAAAATGTCATTTTGCTACTGCTATGAATCATAATGAAAATATCTGATAAACAGGATTTATTTTCATTCACTGGACCACATTTGGCACAAATACCCAATACACCCAATTTTGAATACTGGTGGGGTTGATTTTGTCATTTAAGATTTGTAGTACCTGGGATTTATAGTCCACCTACAATCAAAGAGCATTCTGAACTCCCCCAACGAGGGAATTGACTCAAATTTGGAACACAGAACTCTCATGACTAAGAGAAAATACTGGGTTTGGTGGGCATTGACCTTGATTTTGGGAGTTGTAGTTCAGAGAGCACTGTGGACTCAAACAATGATGGAGCTGGACCAAACTTGGCAAAAATACTCAATATGTCCAAATGTGAACACTGGTGGAGTTTGTGGGAAACTCCCCAAACTCCACCAGTGTTCACATTTGGACATATTGAGTATTTGTGCCAAGTTTGGTCCAGATCCATCATTGTTTGAGTCCAAAGTGCTCTCTGCATGTAAGTGAACTACAACTCCCAAACTCAAGATCAATGTCCACCATTGTGGGAGTTCTGTGTGCCAAGTCTGGTTCAATTCCTTTGTTTGTGGAGTCCAGTATGCTTTTTGATTGTAGGTGAATATAAATCCCAGCAACTACAACCCCCAAATAACTAAGTCAATCCCCACCCTCAACCCCACCAGTATTCAAATTTAGGCTTATCTGGTATTTGTGCCAAATGTGGTCCAGTGAATGAAAATCCATCCTGCATATCAGATAGTTACAAAATCACAGGAGCTGTCTTCATAGACCTGTCAGCGGCTTATGATACTGTAAACCACCGCCTCCTCCTGAGAAAAATGTATAATATCACAAAGGACTACCACCTCACCCATCTCATAGGAAACCTGCTACAAAACAGGAGCTTCTTTGTTGAGTTCCAGGGCCAGAGAAGCAGATGGCGGAAGCAGAAGAATGGCTTGCCTCAGGGGAGCGTGCTTCCTCCATCAGTGTTCAACATTTACACAAATGACCAGCCACTGCCAGAAGGGACAGAGAGTTTCATCTATGCTGATGATCATGCCATTACTGCTCAAGCAGGGAGCTTTGAGATGGTAGAACAGAAGCTCTCCGAAGCTCTAGGTGCTCTTACTGCCTATTACAGGGAAAACCAGCTGATCCCCAACCCATCTAAAACACAGACATGTGCTTTTCACCTTAAGAACAGACAAGCATGCCAAGCTCTGAGGATTACCTGGGAAGGAATCCCACTGGAGCATTGCAGGACACCCAAACACCTGGGAGTCACTCTGGACCGTGCCCTGACCTACAAGAAGCACTGCCTGAATATCAAGCAAAAAGTGGGTGCTAGAAACAATATCATACGAAAGCTGACTGGCACAACCTGGGGATCACAACCAGACACAGTGAAGAAATCTGCCCATGCGCTATGCTACTATGCTCAGTGCGGAACACATCTCACCACGCTAAAACAGTGGATGTGGCTCTTAATGAGACATGCTGCATTATCACGGGGTGTCTGCGCCCTACACCACTGGAGAAATTACACTGTTTAGCCGGTATTGCACCACCTGACATCCGCCGGGAAGTAGCAACCAATAGTGAAAGGACCAAGGCAGTGACATCTCCAGCTCATCCCTTGTTTGGGTATCAGCCAGCATGTCAATGACTTAAATCAAGAAATAGTTTTCTAAGATCTACAGAGACACTCTCTGGAACACCCCAGCAAATGAGAGTCCATAAGTGTCAGGCTCAAACCCAGAACCTCAACCAATGGCTGATACCCAATGAGAGACTCCCCCCTGGGCACACAGAAAATGGGGCGACTTGGAAGGCGCTGAACAGACTGCGCTCTGGCACCTCGAGATTCAGAGCCAACCTTAAGAAATGGGGCTACAAAGTGGAGTCCACGACATGCGAGTGCGGAGAAGAGCAAACCACTGACCACCTGCTGCAATGCAACCAGAGCCCTGCTACACGCACAATGGAGGACCTTCTTGCAGCAACACCAGAGGCATTCCAAGGGGCCAGATACTGGTCAAAGGACATTTAACCAACTACCAAACTCACAAGTTTTGTATTTGTCTGTTTGTTTGTTTGTTTTGTTTTGATGCAGGCCAAAATCCCACTTGACTAGATGGCCTTGGGGGTCCCCTCCCAACGCCTTATGGCTACAAAAACCAGCTTTTCCAGGCTCTGGAGCCTGAGACCGGCCTCCTTCCAGGGGCAGCCTAATAAGGAAGCATTTGGCCCAAGTGGCCAATCCATTTCCTTGGCTCTCCTCCTCCTCGGAGCAGGGCGGGTATCCCTTTTCTGCCGCCAGAAAGGAATGCAGAACCCAATGACAGAGAACAGGCCGAAGGAGGAGGAGGAGGAAGAGGAGGAGGAAGGCTCTGGCATCCCAGGCATCTCACCAAAAGCCTCTCTATCTGGCCGGATTCGCATCCCCGGGAGCAACAATAAAACCATTTTGAGGGCGATCCATTGCTCACATTCTTCCACACTTCTTGCAGGGTGCTTTCCCACTTATGGTGATCCGAAGCCAGTGTTTCTCAACCTTCCTAATGGCACATGTTGTGGTGACCCCCAACCATAGCATTATTTTTGTTGTTACTTCATAACTTTTGCTACTGTTATGAATCGGCATGTAAATATCTGATATGAAGGATATATTTTCATTCACTGGACCAAACTGGCAGAGTTTGGGATTTTTTTTTCTCTCGTGTCAGGAGCAACTTGAGAAACGGCAAGTTGCTTGTGGTGTGAGAGAATTGGCTATCTGCAACGACTTTGCCCAGATGTTTTGATGTTTTACCATCCCTGTGAGAGGCTTCTCTGATGTCTCTGCATTGGGAGCTGGAGCTGACAGAGGGAGCTCATCCACGCTCTCCTCGAATTTGAACCTCTGACCTGTCGGTCTTCAGTCCTGCCGGCACAAGGAACTTATTGCGCCACCGGGAGTTCTGTGTGCCAAGTTTGGTTCAATTCCATCATTGGTGGAGTTCAGAATGCTCTTTGATTGTAGGTGAACTATAAATCCCATCACGAACTCCCAAATGTCCAGGTCTATTTTCTCAAAACTTCACCAGTGTTCACATTTGGGCATATTGAGTATTTGTGCCAAGTTTGATCCAGATACATAATTGTTGGAGTCCACAGTGCTCTCTGGATGTAGGTGAACTACAACTCCCAAACTCAAGGTCAGTGCCCACCAAACCCTTCCAGTATTTTCTCTTGGTCATGGGAGTTCTGTGTGCCAAGTTTGGTTCAGTCCCATCGTTGGTGGAGTCCAGAATGTTTTTTATTGTAGGTGAACTATAAATCCCAGCAAGTACAACTCCCAAATGACAAAATGAATAAAGTGCCTCTCTTTATTTACAGTCCAGATTTTAGAGATTTTAATACTGGTAGCCAGATTTTGTTCATTTTCATGGTTTCCTCCTTTCTGATGAAATTGTCCACATGCTTGTGGATCAATGTAGTCTGACTCGGTGGTTGTCAAGCATTTCTGTGTTCTCAAATAATATTCTGTGTCCAGGCTAGTTCATCAAGTGCTCTGTGACGGCTGACTTCTCTGGTTGAGTTATTAAAAAACTCTAAAATCAGGACAGTAAATAAAAAACAACACTCTGAAAAGAGGGGAATTCCAGACAGAAAACAATCAGGGCCAGCTAGAGGCCTGGAAGAGCCGCGCTGCTACTTTAATGGCTGCACCACCCATTGCCCGGCTGCCGGAACACCTGCGAGGGTGGGCCTCCATGGCCACGCTGCCCATCATTTGGACATTAGAACACCTGTGTGGGGGCTCGTTTTTGGGGTTCCCCTGCCTCTCCTGTTGCTTCTGACCACTTATTCCATCAGCCCACCTTGGTTGGGATTGAATGTTTACTTTTAAGCATTTTTATCGTATTTCAATTTGAATTACTTCTAAGCTTTTTATTGTATTTATATTCAAATTATGGATTGTAAGCCACCCTGAGTCCCCCCACTGGGGTGAGAAGGGCAGGGTATAAATGTAGAATAATAATAATCTATATAAATAAAAATGTAATGTTCGTTTGTGATATTCACAGAACTCAAAAACCACTGGGGGAATTGACACCAAATTTGGACACAAGACACCTAACAGTCCAATTTATGTCCTCCACTAAAAAACAAAAAAACAAAAAACAAAAACAAAGAAACAGCAGAAACCCCAAAAATCCACACAAGGGAAGAGCGGCCGTTACAGGATTGAGAGCCAAGCGCATGCACACACACGGCCATACAAACAGAACTGGCACAGCAAGCGGCACCGAGCTCCCTTCCTCACCATGGCAGGGAGCTTCCTCCCTCATGGCAGCATGACCCCTTCCTCTTCACCTTCTTCCTTGCCTGCTGTGGCGACGACGGAGGAAAGAGAGAAAGGAAGAAGGGAGGAAAGAAAGAAGGAAGCATGGGAAGAGGGGAGAGTGCGCCTTGCACAGCCTGGGGGATGAGAGAGAGAGAGAGAGAGAGAGAGAGTGAGCGAGTGCATATGAGTGTGTGGAGTTGTGAAAATATAGTGGAATTAATGCACATGCAAGATTATCCTCACAACAACCCAAGACATGCACTCCAGCAGAGCCACTTATTTCCCACGTGACTGTATTTGAGGGGAGAGTTGAGAAAATATAGTAAAATTAACATCCATATAGGTATTCTCCACAACTTCCTTTCAACATAGACATTACCATATTATCCACACCCATATGTGTATTTGTGTGTGTGTGCATGCACTAAATCTCCCCCCAAAGAAAGGAGACAAAGAGCGAGGGAAGGTTGGCCACAGCAACGCGTGGCGGGTACAGCTAGTAATAATAATAATAACAATATCTCCCAACAAAGGATTCGTTCAGGCAGGAAGCAGCCATGCCCTACAATGCTAATCAAGGCGACCAATTGCAACATTCACATTTGCCTCAAATAGACAAGAGTTCTTTCTCCCACCCTGGACCTTCCACAGATATATAAACCCAATGTTCCTAGTTTCCAACAGACCTCACAACCTCTGAAGATGCCTGCCACAGATGTGGCCGAAACATCAAGAGAGAATGCTTCTGGAATATCATAGAATCATAGAGTTGGAAGACACCTTGTGGGCCAACTCACAGCAACCCAATGATTCCGGCCATGAAAGCCTTCGACAACACAAAGTGTATTATTATTCTTACTAGCAAGATGCAATACTGACCTGAGTGGAGACAATATGGAAGTGGTTTTTTTCATAGAATCATAGTTGGAACCGACCTGGTGTGCCATCCAGCCCAACCCCCTGCCAAGAAGCAGGAAAATTGCATTCAAAGCACCCCCAACAGATGCCCATCCAGCCTCTGCTTCAAAGCCTCCAAAGGAGGAGCCCCCACCACACTCTGGGGCAGAGAGAGTGTTCCACGGCTGAACAGCTCTCTCTGAGTCAGGAAGTTCTTCCTAATGTTCAGGTGGAATCTCCTTTCCTGTAGTTTGAAGCCATTGTGCGTTTGTGCCCTAGTCTCCAGGGCAGCAGAAAACAAGCCTGCTCCCTCCTCCCTATGCCTTCCCCTCACTTCTTGCTCCATGGCCCTCATCATGTCTTCTCTCAGCCTTCTCTTCTGCACGCTAAACATGCCCAGCTCTTTAAGCCGCTCCTCATAGGGCTTGTTCTCCAGACCCTTGATCCTTTGAGTCGCTCTCTTCCTCTGGCACATTCCAGCTTAGACTCAACATCTCCCTTCAATTGCAGTGCCCAGAATTGGACACAGTGTGGTTCCAGGTAATGTGGCCTGACCAAGGCAGAATAGCATAGAGGGGTAGCCTGACTTCCCTGGATGATGATGATGATGATGATACTACATTTATACCCCACCCTTCTCACCCCAGTGGGGAACTCAGGGTGGCTTACAATCCATGGCATACAATGCCGCATTACACATCTATATAAATGAAAATGTAATGTTCGTTTGTGGGATTAACAGAACTCAAAAACCACCGGACAAATTGACGCCAAATTTGGACACAAGACACCAACCAAAGCAATCTAAGTCCTTTACTCAAAAATATTGGGAGTTGTAGTTGCTGGGATTTATAGCTCACCTACAATCAAAGAGCATTCTGAACCCCACCAACGATGGAATTGAACCAAACTTGGCACACAGTTCTCCCATGACAAACAGAAAATACTGGAAGGGTTTGGTGGGCAGTGTCCTTTGGTTTTGGAGTTGTAGTTCACCTACATCCAGAGATTACTGTGGACTCAAACAATGATGGATCTGGACCAAACTACACGAATACTCAATATGCTCAAATGTGAACACTGGAGTTTGGGGAAAATAGAATCCTGACATTTGGGAGTTGTAGTGACTGGGATTTGTAGTTCACCTACAATCCCAGAGCATTCTGAACTCCACCAACGATAGAATTGGGCCAAACCTCCCACACAGAACAGCCATGTGGGCCACAGCAATGCGTGGCAGGGGGCGGCTAGTATAATAATAATCATAACATATGAATTTAAACAATTAACATATCAATTTAAACATACAATAATAAACATGGATCTAGGCACTAGGCTCTTACTGATGCAGGTCTAAATCCCATTGGCTTTTTTTGCCGCTGCATGACATTATTTGCTCATGTTTAGCTTGAGAGGGTGGTGGGGTATAAATAAAGGTTTTTTTTACTGTTGTTGTTATCTACGAGGACTCCAAGATCTTTTTCACACGTACTGCTCTCAAGCCAGGCGTCTCCCATTTTTTGATGTATAAGACACATTCTCTAAATCTATAGAATTATGAGATTTGTAATTTGGGGAGGCAAGAGAGCTCATTGTCAGACCCCAGGATTAATAATAATTGGTGGGGTTGGGGGGATTGATTTGGTCAATTGCGAGTTGTAGTTGCTGGGATGTATAGTTCACCTACATCCAGAGAGCACTGCAGACCTAAACAATGATAGATCTCAACCCCACCGACGATAGAACCGGGCCAAACTTCCCACACAGAACCCCCCTTGCTTTGAAGGGACTCGCTGGTGAGAGCCATCCTCCCGCCTAACACGCTCTCCCTCGTCTGCACATGTGCACCAAGCTGCCATGCGCTGAGCACACCTGCTCTCCCCTCCCTGCTTGGAGTCTCAGAAACAGCCCTCCCCTTGGCTGAGAGGCCAGCCAATCACAGCAGAGGAGGGCTTTTGGTGGGAAGATTCGCAGTCTGTTTCCAAAAAAGGAAGAGAAGGACCGGCGGACAGATCTTCCGCCTTCTCTGTCAAAGGGGCTCCTAAGACCATCAGAAATATATGTTTTCTGGTGGCCTTTGGTGACCCCTCTGAAACCCCTTCACAACCCCCAGAGGTCCCAACCCCCACGTTGAAAAACGCTGCTCCAGACCCAACACAAACAATGCCCTCTTCCTGCTCACAAAAGAATGGACCTGTTGGCATTAAAGCTGATCATTATGGTTCCAGAGAAGGACTGAGGGGCCACTTTCTGGAGGCGAATGTGTGAAACGTCTTTAATCGGTTGAGTGTTTTGCCGCACATTGCCCTGGAGTGAAGCTGGAACAAGCTCAGGGAGCAACCGGAAGCGGAGGACTCGCATCCAGCACACATTAGAGTTCCAGGATTCCCCACCTGGCCACCCAGACTCATGGAGAGCCCCAAACGTAGCCAAACGTAGCTAGACCACCAAGGAGGAGGCCAAAGTCTGGAGGATCTCTGCACCGAGGAGGCATCATTGCTGGGAAGCTCCGAGGAGGACAGTCACCGGCTGAAACAGCGGTCCATTTACCGAAGGTCCAGAACCACCACATCTCGCTCCAGGATGCTCACATGGGTGCAAGTCTGGAAGAAGAAGAAAGGGGAGGAGATGGATGATGTTGCCTGGCCATTCAGGCCACTTACCCATAGTCAACGACTTAAATCAAGACAGTTTTCTTAGATCTACAGAGACACTCGCTGGAACACCCCAGCAAGCGAGAGTCCAAAAGTGGCAGGCCCAAACCTCAGCACCTCAATCCATGGGTGATACCAGATGAGAGACTCCCCCCTGGGCACACAGAAGACTGGGCGACTTGGAAGGCGCTGAACAGACTGCGCTCTGGCACCACGAGATGCAGAGCCAATCTTAAGAAATGGGGCTACAGGGTGGAATCCTCGGCATTCGAGTGCGGAGAAGAGCAAACCACTGACCACCTGCTGCAATGCACCCTGAGCCCTGCCACATGCACAATGGAGGACCTTCTTGCGGCAACACCAGAGGCACTCCAAGTGGCCAGATACTGGTCAAAGGACATTTAACCAACTACCAAGTTTGCAAAATCTGTGTGTTTTTTTTTTCTTTTTAATCTGTGTATTTGTTTTGTTCTGTTAGAATTGTAACACAATGGTATGGTTGCTGATGACACGATAAATAAATACCCATAGCCATGGCTCTGCAAGTGGTCATTCAGAGCTGGACAGAGGTGCCTTCGGAGACAAAAAGCCACACAATGGAGCCAATGTGTCAGAATTAATACTGATATTGTACTATGCTGATAATATAATATATTATATGTAAATACGAGGGGTATTTTTTAAGTAAGGTCCGTTTTGTTGTAGACACTAGTAGTTCACGTGCATACCGCAATGAGCGCATGCGTCGTGTACCAGCATGCCTCGGGAACAACTGTGCTCAGTTTCCGCTCTGTAGCTAACCTGTACGGTTCTGTTCTGTGCTTTAAAAATGTTTAAGACTATCAACTCACCCTCCGCACGTGAGATTCACTCAGTGATATGGTTTTTGTCAGCAAGGAACCTGCCTGCTGCAGAAATTCATCGACAGATTGTGAAGTGTACGGTGATATTGTTATGCGTGAAAGCGATGTGCGTAAGTGAGTACGACAATTCAAAGATGGCCGTGACAACGTCCATGATGAGGACCGCTCCGGTCACCCTTCTTTGATTACAGACGATTTGGTGGCTTCAGTTGAAGCGAGGATTCGTGAGAACAGGCGCTTCACAATAACAGAGGCTGGATGGCCATCTGTCAGGGGTGATTTGAATGCAATATTCCTGCTTCTTGGCAGGGGGTTGGACTGGATGGCCCATGAGGTCTCTTCCAACTCTTTGATTCTATGAACAGGTCTCTCAAACGAATTTCCTGACGTGTTGAGATCAGTGCTTTACAACATTGTTTCTGAACACCTAAAGTTTAGGAAACTCTGCTCCTGTTGGGTTCCGAAACTCCTAACAGAGGACCACAAAAACCAAAGATTTGAGTGTGCGATCAAATCAAATCGTCTGTAATCAAAGAGGGGTGACCTGTCACGATTGGACTTCCACCTCTTTCCAACAAGGAAGTTAATTTTGAAGGGCAAGCATTTCTCAGGTGAGGTGGCTCTGATTTCCAAAGTCACAACAGGGCTTTTGGAGCAACCTGTTGACTTCTACAAGCGTAGAGTTCCTTAAAAAGATGTGAGAACTGTGTGTCCCAGGGCGGCACCGATGGAGAGAAGGACTCAAAACTTGGCCGAAGTGGGTCAGGGGAAATCGATCATGAACACCCCTTGTATATGTAACTGAATGCTAAGTAAAAATGTAATTCCCCCTTTTATTGTTTGCTATCGAATGTAACTGTGAGTTTTTTGTGAATCAAAGTAGTTACATAGAATCTGTATGTCTGTATCTCCAAGTCCGGATACCCTTTCTCTCACTGGAAAATTGCAATAAAAAGAACCTATGTTTTAAATCAGGGATCCTCAAACTAAGGCCTGCGGGCCAAATACAGCCCTCCAAGGTCATTTACCTGGCCCTCGCTCAGGCTCAACCTAAGTCTGAAATGACTTGAAAGCACGCAACAACAACAACAATCCTATCTCATCAGCCACGAGCAGGTCTACACTTCCCATTGAAATACTAATACGTTTATATTTGTTTAAACTGTTCTTCATTTTAATTATTGTATTGTTTTAAAGTGTTTTTTGCACTACAAATAAAATATGTGCAGTGTGCATAGGGATTCATTCATGTTGTTTTTCAAATTATAATCCGGTCCTCCAACAATTTGAGGGACTGTGACCTGGCCCTCTGTTCAAAAAGTTTGAGGACCCCTGTTTTAAAGTTATTGAAAAATTGTTCATAACACAAAGCATGTCCCAAAACCCTTAAGAGTCTTTTTTGAGGCCAAAATGAAACCGGGGAGAGGGCCAAGCTGTGTTCTTCAGCCCCAGGTACAAGCCCTTCTCTAGAGGAAGGGGTGAAGAAAGGAAGGAAGTGAAGGCTCTCAGCAAGGATCAGGAAAGGCGTCAGTTCAAGCAGGCCCTGCAAGACCCTCACAATGGAGGAGAGCCAACACTTGTAGGAGGGAATGATGAACACGCTCTGGGCCTCTTCTCCGGAGATACTTACAGTGAAGAGGGGAGGGTCTTTGCTGTGTGGGTGGAAACCCTTCTGCCGACAAGAAGAAATCTCCTCCATGCCGTGCTCCGTCAGTTTAAAGAACCCTGTCCTGGGAGAAGAAACCCCAAAGGAAATCAGTTCAGCTGGACAAAGTTTTGCGGTTGTTATTATTCCAGTGCAGGGTAGAACTCCAGTGCAAGTCAGACTTGGCCACGGTGGTAAATGCTGTTGTTCCATCTAGGATAGACTACTGCAACACACTCTATGTGGGGTTGCCTTTGAAGACTGCTCGGAAGCTTCAAATAGTCCAACGAGAGGCAGCCAGGTTAATAACTGGGGCGGCATACAGGGAGACATACAACTCCCATGTTACGCCAGCTCCACTGGCTGCCAGTTTGCTACCAGGCACAATTCAAAGTGCTGGCTTTGGCCTATAAAGCCCTAAACGGCCCCGGCCTAAATTACCTATTTGAGTGCATCTCTCGCTATGAACCATCGCGGATATTAAGATCCTCCGGGGAGGCCCTGCTTTCCGTCCCGCCATTGTCACAGGCATGTTTGTTGGGGACGAGAGACAGGGCCTTCTTGGTGATTGCTCCCCAGCTTTGGAACTCTCCTCCAGTGAGATCAGGTCGGCCCCCTCCCTCCTGTCCTTTAGAAGGATGGTAAAAACTTGGCTGTGGGACCAAGCTTTCAGGACAGGGCAATAAAGCAGCAATAGGAAAGATGACCAGGCCAATTAGATTTGACACGGATGACTATGACGGTTTAAAATGGTGTATTTTAATATTTTGATAAATGTTTTTTAATGTTTATGTATGTGTATGTGAATTTGTGTCCCAGCATTGAATGTTTGCCATGTACATCTGGGGAGGCCCTGCTCTCACTCCCATCAACAGCGCAAATGCGGCTGGCGGGGATGAGGAGCAGGGCCTTCTCGGCTGTGGCCCCCCGCCTATGGAACACACTCCCAAAGGAGGTAAGATCTGCTCCCTCGCTCCTGACCTTTTAAAAAAAAATTAAAATCATGGTTCTGGGACAAGGCCTTCGGACAATAGATGTATGCAGCTTTTAGTGGGACAAGGACTGGAATGGTGACTCGACTGATGGGACTGTTTTATGGTTTTATTAACTGTTTTGATATTTGATGATGTACTGTTTTTAATATGATTTATGTTTAAAGTGTGGTTTTACCGTTGTAGTTGTAAGGCATTGAATTTTTGCCATTATCTATGTGTAAACCGCTTTGAGTCCCCCTCGGGGTGAGAAAAGCGGTATGTAAATACTGTAAGTAAATAATAAATAAATAATAAATATGCTGTGCTCCGCCCTGAGTCCCCTTCGGGGTGAGAAGCAACTACAACTCCCAAATGACAAAATCATTTTATTTTTTTTCGTGAAAGACATACATTGGGTTGTTAGGTGTCTTGTGTCCAAATTTGGTGTCAATTCGTCCAGTGGTTTTTGAGTTCTGTTAATCCCACAAATGAACATTACATTTTTATTTATATAGATGGCATCGAATGGTGCCGGATGTAAGCTGCCCTGAGTCCCCCCCTCCCTCCGGGGGTTGAGAAGGGCGGGGTACAAATGCTTGAAATAAATAAATAACGAGCTGATTCTCTTATTTTTGTATCCTGTTTGTTTTTGGAAGCTCTGCTGTTTATTTTAAGGCAGTTTTCCCTAACATCTTGTTGTCTAGGCTGGGACAAAATGAAAGAAACACACATTGAACAGAGTTATGTCCCACAAGTACAGTAGCAACAGCAATGCTTTTTAATTTTAGTTACTTTGAAAACTCTGCATGTCTGCTGCCGAAGCTCTGAATTCTTTACAGCCACATCACATGGCACTTCACGCTCTGCTCACTAATGAGCTGATGCTCAACTTTTGTATCCTGTTTATATTTTTGGATGCTCTGCTGTTTTAATTTAGAGTTTTCCTTAACATCCCTAGCATCCGGATGCCTGACCACTGTCTCCCAAAGCAGTTGCTCTACTCTGAACTTAAGAACGGAAAACGGAACGTTGGTGGACAGGAAAAGAGATTTAAAGATGGGCTCAAAGCCAACCTTAAAAATTCTGGCATAGATACTGAGAACTGGGAAGCCCTGGCCCTTGAGCGCTCCAGCTGGAGGTCAGCTGTGACCAGCAGTGCTGCAGAATTCGAGGAGGCACTTCCTAAAGTAATTAGGAAGTGTTGGTTTCTAATATATGTAATTTCTTTATGCTTGTAGGTCAACAGTATTTCTTGCTGTTTCTTTGCCAGTGTTGATGTGGAGATTGTCTGGTTTGCCTACTCTTGAACATGCAACATATCATTGTCCTTCTTTAAGGGTCCCTTTCAAATCGATGATACTATATCTGTTTATATGTGTGAATCATCTCTCTCTCTCTCTCTCTATGGCTGGATGGCTCTTTGTCAGGAGGACTTTGATTACGTTTTCTTGCCCTGATGAAGGGAGTTGGATTGAATGGCCTTCAGTATTTTCTGTTGGTCATGTGGGTTCTGTGTGGGAAGTTTGCCCCAATTCTGTCGTTAGTGGGGTTCAGAACGCTCTCTGATTGTAGGTGAACTGTGAATCCCAGTGACTACAACTCCCAAATGTTAAGGTCTATTTCCCCCAAACTCTATCTGTGTTCATATTTGGGCGTATTGAGTGCTTGTGCCAAGTTTGGTCCAGATCCATCATTGTTTGAGTTCACAGTGCTCTCTGGATGTAGGTGAACTGCAACTCCCTAACTCAAGGTCAATGCCCACCAAACCCTTCTGTTGGTCATGGGAGTTCTGTGTGCCAAGTTTGGTTCAATTCTATCGTTGGTGGAATTCAGAATGCTCTTTGATTATAGGTGAACTATAAATCCTAGCAACTACAACTCCCAAATGACAAAATCATAATTTTTTGAGTGATGGTCACTCCTTGTGTTGTGGGACGTTTTGTTGCCAAATTTGGTGTGATTTCATTTATTGGTTTTTTTGTTTTTAAGGTACTCATTATGCACAGAGCATTTATATATATATAGATTATATTGAACCTGACCCATGACAAGTATATAAGATCTACCATGGTTATTGCTCTCTCTTGATTTCAGACTGTTTCTGTTCCCTCCAATACTTTCTGATCATGTGGCGCCACAGAATATGGCACAGAATGAAGGAAGAAAAAACAAACCCATGCATGCATTTCTTGCAAGCAGAAATATCCGCAACACTCACTCTTGGTATTTTGGTGAGCAGACAATAGCGATGGATTCCGGCAGCATCATCTGGTAGGAGCAGTGCGTGTGCAGGTCCACGCTGGAGAGGAAGGCCGTTTGGGTCGGATGCGTCTAGAGGAAGAGGAAGCCGAAGGGGAAAAAAGGAAACGCTGAACACTCGCCAGTCAGGTCTCTGAGCCCCACTCTTTCTGGAAAGGGACTCAAGGCATGACCCCCAAGGAATGTAATTGCCCCAGGAGATTTTCCTCCAATCCCCAAATCCTCAGCATTCAAGAAATGGCAGGATTCTCCCAAAGGAGCACGGAAATAGACAAAGAGTAGGCAAAGACAACAAATAGAAGTGGTTTGGGAATGAATAACTTCCACAGTCCTGCTAGATATTTGGGAACTGAAGGAAAATGTCATCTGGATGCAAAATTCCTACTGGGAGGATCAAAACACTTAAATGCTACAGGAAGCTCTAGATGCTGCAACACAGAGCAAGAGCGCCACTCCTACCACCACGAAGAACAAAATGGCAGCTAAATACTGTATATACTCGAGTATAAGCCGGGTTTTTCAGCCCTTTTTAAAGGCTGAAAAAGCCCCCCTTGGTTTATACTCGAGTCAAAGTTATTTATTATTTTACTCTTATTATTATTATTATCATTCCATTTATTATTTTACTCTATTATTATTATTACAGTTATTATTTTTCTCTATTTATTATTGTTATTACATTTATTTTTCTCTATTTATTATTGTTATCATTACATTTATTAATTTTCTCTGTGATTATTGCTATTACATTTATTATTTTACTCCATTATTACTATTACACTTATTATTTTACTCTATTATTATTATTACATCTATTATTTTTCTCTATTTATTATTGTTATTATTACGTTTATTATTTTAGTCTATTTTTTATTATTACATTTATTATTTTACTTATTATTATTATGTTTATTTTTACTCTATGAATATTAGCATTACATGGAAAGACGATATGGCTGATGAGACTGTTTTAATGATGGCTTATGTATTGTTAATTATGCTTTTATGTTTAATTGTGGTTTTAATTTTGTAATTTGTTATGTAATGGCTTCGGAATGGGGCCCACTGTAAGCCGTCCTGAGTACCCGTTCGGGGGCTGAGAAGGACGGGATAGAAATTACCGTATATACACGAGTATAAGCCAATCTGAATATAAGCCGAAGCACCTAATTTTACCACAAAAAACTGGGAAAACATATTGACTTGAGTATAAGCTGAGGGCGGGAAATGCAGCAGCTACTGGTAAATTTCAAAATAAAAATAGATACCAATTACATTAATTGAGGCTTCAGTTGGTTAAATGTTTTTGAATATTTACATAAAACTCTAATTTAAGATAAGACTATTTAACTCTGATTAAACCATTATTCTAACATTCTTCAGTGCGTGCATGCTTATGTATCCTTCCAATAATAATAGAGTAAAATAAGAAATGTAATAAAAGAAATAAAACAAAGAAATAAATAAAATATTATTATCACATTTATTTTACTCTATTATTATTGTTATTACATTTATTATTCTCTATTACTGTTATTATTACATTTATTATTTTAATCTGTTATTATTACATTTATTATTTTACTCTATTATTACTGTTATTATTACATTTCCATTATTTTACTCTATTATTATTGTTGTTGTTATTGCATTTCTTATTTTACTCTCTTTATTATTATTGGAAGGATACATAAGCACGCATACATTGAAGAATGTTAGAATAATGGTTTAATCAGATTTAAATAGTCTTATCTTAAATTACAGTTTTATGTAAATAATAAAAAAAAATTAACCAACTGAAGCCTCAATTAATGTAATTGGTATCTATTTTTATTTTGAAATTTACCAGTAGATGCTGCATTTCCCGCTCTTGGTTTATACTCAAGTCAATATGTTTCCCCAGTTTTTTGTGGTAAAATTAGGTGCCTCGGCTTATATTCAGATCGGCTTATACTCGAGTATATACGGTAATATGAGTGCTATGGATTTCAGTGCTGCAAAAGAGTGATGGGATCCATGTGTGACAGCGAAGCCATAGGGATGGTCCAAGACTGTGCCCCAGATGGTTTCTCATTCTCCTTCCTTGATCCCAAAGATATCCAAGCTCTGCAAGAAGACCCTGGCCCCTGAAAGGCCCCAAACGACACTTACATGGATCCATCCCAAGGTGATCAAGCTGTATTGATCCTGGATGAGGAAGAGCTCCTCTTCGTTCTCTGTGTTGCAATAGTCGGGGCCCCCAGTCTGCTTGGGGACAATGACGTGGGTGATGGTGAACTCGTTCTGCATCTGGAGCAAGGGGAAAGCAAGTAGGGAATGCACCATTGCCATCAGAGACAGAGGGAACGGGCAGGTGTTGCCAGCCCATTTTAATCATGAATTTTAAATTCACCTCCTGTATCTTCATCTTTGTTCTGTGTATTCAATATGTATTTAACAGAAATACACTTTAATAGGTGCATTTCACAGACTGTTCACAATTGCCGATATATGTTTCAACTATGTTGTAACCTGCTTCGAGCCACAAGGAGAGGCAGGTAAGAAAATAATAATAATAATAATAATAATAATAATAATAATAATAATAATAATGCCATGAAAGCCAGAATTGAAAAGTCAACAACAGATCCCAAATTTAGACTCTGCAAGGAAGCAGATGAAACAATAGATCACATCCTCAGCTGCTGCAAGAAGATCGTGAAGACAGACTACAAGCAGAGGCATAACACCGTTGCTCAGATGATTCATTGAAACTTGTACCACAAATACCATCTGCCTGCGACAAAGAACTGGTGGGATCACAAGCCAGAAAAAGTTACAGAAAATGAACACATCAAACTACTCTGGGACTTCTGGATTCAGACAGAGTGAGTTTTGGAGCATAATACTCCTGATCTCACAATCATAAGCTCATATGAAGCACTGGCTACAGGACACTTCCTGATATTAGGATGCTGATGATCCCTGCCATCTCCCTACCAGCTTTCCGCAAAGGATCCCACAGGTCTCTATGCCTCTCGCGGTGTTGGCGTCAGCCAGCTGGAGGAATCTATGGCAGAGCTCCCTGGGGACGATGACCTGGCGAAGGCCTTCTATGGCTGCATCTGGAGAGAAAGAGAAACAAAGGGATTGTATGGGCCAAGGCCCTGACACCGGCCAGCCTCCTCCATGGCCTGTGAGTTCTCCGTGTGGGAGGATCTTGATCCAATTCCAGAACGGAGCATCCATTCCGTTGGCAGCCACAGAGTGCCATGGTTGACGCCATTTGCACAAAAGCAGGTCTACAAAAGAAGCCCGATTGAAAGGAGCAATCTTGCTTTCAGCCTGTGCTCCACATGAGTCCTAAGGATAATAATAATAATGCTTTATTTATACCCTGCCACCATCTCCCCAAGGGACTCGGAGCGGCTTACATGAGGCAAAGTCCAACAACACATCAATAAAACAACAAGCAATAAACAAAATAAACAATACAATGAGTTTCCCCCTCACAAACAATCTGTTCCATCCCTGTCTCATCCTAATTTTAGTATTTTTAGTATTTTAGTTTTTTATCTTACACATGTGGCCCTTTCATTGTTATTTTATTGTGTATGAGTTTGCTTTATCGGGTTTTTTTTTGTACTCATATATTTATTTATTTGTTTGTTTGTTTATTTGCGGCATTTATATGCCACCCTTCTCACCCCGAAGGGGACTCAGAGCGGCTTACAATATATATTTTCATACAATATATTATATTATTAGCATAGTACAATATCAGTATATATTACTATATTGCACTATACCATTATATTGTAATATTATTAGTAATATTACATGTAATGTAAATATATAATTATAATTATAATATTGAAGTATTATTACTAGTATTATATTGTATTACATTATAATATTATAAATATTGTATGTATATACAATATACTATATTATATTATTATATATATTGTATATGTTTTACTGTGTTGTTATTGTGTTTTAGTTTTATTTTATTGTAATATGCTGTTGGGCTTAGCCTCATGTAAGCCGCACCGAGTCCCCATTGGGGAGATGGTGGCGGGGTATTAAATAAAGATTATTATTATTATTATTCCTCTATCAAACAAGAGTTCTTTCTCACACCCTGGACATCATTCCACAGATATATGAACCTCACTTGCATAGTTTCCAACAGACCTCACAACCTGTGAGGATGCCTGCCACAAATGTGGGTGAAATGTCAGACAAGAATGCTTCTGGAACATGGCCATACAGCCTGGAACTCACAGCAACTAAGTGATTCTGGCCATGAAAGCCTTCGACAACATATTAATTCTGGATTATTTTATTATACTGAAGGAAAGGCTGGTGGGTTTTGTTTTTATAGATTTGAGTTTTTGTGTTTGGCGCCATCTACACAGGCCATTTAATGCACTCTGAAAGCTTCAAATTGTGGCACCTAGACAACAAACCTTCACGAAAGCGCACAAAAGAAACCCCTTAATGTACCCCATTGATGCACCATGGTTTGTATAATCCCCATCTGGGCCTCAAACCGGTGCCAAGATTTCCTATTGAATAATCTACATTTAGGCTTCATTTGCAAGGCATACTGACCGCTGTGCAGGCTGCTCAGGGTTCCAGGCTTCAAGGAGCGGTCCACCGCAGGCGGCTTGGGTAGAGTGACTCCTCCTCCGCTGCTGGGAGGATGGACCTGGGGGTCCGTGGGTGGCCTGAGAGCCCCGGGGACCAAGGGGCCATCCTGCGCGGAGGCCTCTGGCCCCAGCCCCCCAAACTGCTGCAGGACCCTCAGCCGCTCCTTCTCCAGCTCTTGGCGCCGGATCATCTCCTCAAAGGCTTGGAACTGCTCCTGCTCGGCCTGCTGCTGCTTCATCAGGGCCACCCTCTGCCTCTCTTCCTCCAGCTGCTGCTGAAGAGCCAGGCTCCGGGCAAACTCCTCCTCTTGCTTCTTCTGCAACAAAGGGAAGAAGGCACGACAAAAATGTTATTGCCCCAACCTTATTCTCCATCTTCATCACTATGATAGTGCACCTTGTTGATGGGAAGTTTCCCACCAGAGTAGAAATCATCTATCGGACAGATGGCAAACTATTAAACCTGAGCAGAATCAAAGCCAAAACCAAGGACACAACAACATGTTATACAACTCTGATATGCTGATGATAACATAGTCTATGCGCATTCAGAAGAAGACCTCCAAGACACTCTAAACACCTTTGTAGAAGCATATGAGAAGCTCGGCCTTTCACTGAGACATTGAGAAAACCAAAGTGCTCTTCTAGCAGTCACCAGCCAATTTATTATTTATTTATTATTTATTTGCGGCATTTATATGCCGCCCTTCTCACCCCGAAGGGGACTCAGAGCAGCTTACAATATATATTTTCATACAATATATTATATTATTAGCATAGTACAATATCAGTATTATATATTACTATATTGCACTATATCATTATATTGTAATATTATTAGTAATATTACATGTAATGTAAATATATAATTGTAATATTGTATTATTACTAGTATTATATTTTATTACATTATAATATTATAAATATTATATGTATATACAATATATATATATTATTTATTTATTTATTTATTAATCACTAGGTCCTTGTGGGTTTTTTCAGGCTATAGGGCCATGTACTAGAGGCATTTCTCCTGACGTTTCGCCTGTATCTGTGGCAAGCATCCTCAGAGGCAGTGAGGATTTATTAATCAATTTTATATACCGCCACTCCCCGAAGGCTGGGAGCGGTTTACAACATACATATGTGATACATTACATTTAAAATCAAAGAAAAAATTCAATCAATATTATATTATTAGTAAAGACAAGATGGAAGTGTCTTCTGCTCCGCCCTGTCTTCGCTCTGCAATGCCAGAAATATAGCTTAATGGTGTAACGTTAGAGAATGTTGAGCATTTCCGCTCCCTTGGCAGCCCCCTCTCCATAATAGTCAACATTGACACTGAAATACAACACCGCCTGAGCTCTGTGAGTGCAGCATTTTTCTGAATGAAGCAGAGAGTGTTTGAGGACCAGGACATCTGTAGAGAGACCAAGGGGCTTGTTTATAAAACTGTTGTCCTCCCAACCCTGTTATACACCTGTGAAACGTGGACCGTCTACAGACGTCACACTCAACTCCTGGAACAAATCCATCAGCGTTGCTTCCGAAAAATCCTGCAAATCTCTTTGGAAGACAGGCAGGGAAATGTCAGTGTGCTGGAAGAAGCAAAGACCATCAGCATTGAAATAATGCTCCAATGCCATCAACCCTGTTGGATTGGCCACGGTGTCCGAATGCCCGATAACCAACTCCCAAAGCAGTTACTATATTCCCAACTCAAGAACGGGAAACATAATGTTGGTGGACAGGAAAAGAGATTGAAAGATGGGCTTAAAGCCAACCTGAAAAACTGTGGCATAGACACCCAAGAACTGGGAAGCCCTGGCCCTTGAACGTTCTAACTGGATGTCAGTTGTGACCAGCAGTGCTGTGGAATTCAAAGTGGTATGAATAGAGGGCAAAAGGGAGAAACATGCCATGAGGAATGTGCAGCAAGCCAACTCTGACTGGAACTGCCTTCCACCTGGAAACCGATGTCCTCACTGTGGAAGAACATGCGGGTCAAGAATAGGGCTCCATGGCCACCTACGGAGCCACCCCTAAGACACTACACTTGGAGGACCATCACCCTCGGACAATGAGGGATTGCCTAAGGAAGGAAGGAAGGAAGGAAGGGTTAACCAAACTTTTGTAAGTTGAATTATATTAGAAAGACATACTTGTTTTTCGTTTTTAAAATACATTATTTTTAAAATACATTGTTTTGCATTTTATGTATTTTATTTTTTGGTTTTATTATGTTTTTGTGTTATATTGTTGTGCATTGTACTGATGGGCGTGGCCTCATGTAAGCCGCACTGAGTCCCCTTGGGGGAGATGGAGAGGGGTATAAATAAAGTTTGTTTAATTATTATTATTACTAGCAGTCCCCTGCCACGCGTTGCTGTGGCCCAGTCTGGTGATCTGGAAAAATAAAGTAATGAGAAAGTGTTGATTTCTAATATATGTAATTTCTTTATGCTTGTGGGTAAACAGTATTTCTTGCTATTTCTTTGTCAGTGTTGATGTGGAGATTGTCTGGTTTGCCTACTCTGGAACATGCAACATACAATTCTCCTTCTTTAGGAGTCCCTTTCAAATCTATGATACTATATATCTCTGTATGTATGAATCATATATATCTATCTATATCTATGGCTGGATGTCTCTGTCAGGAGGGCTTTGATTACATTTTCTTGCCCTGGAGAAGGGAGTTGGACTGGGTGGTCTTACATATTTTCTATTGGTCATGGGGGTTCTGTGTGGGAAGTTTGCCCCAATTCTGTCGTTCGTGGGGTTCAGAATGCTCTTTGATTGTAGGTGAACTATAAATCCCAGCAACTACAACTCCCAAATGTCAAGGTCTCCATCTGTGTTCCCCCAAACTCCATCTGTGTTCATATTTGGGCATATTGAGTACTTGTGCCAAGTTTGCTCCAGATCCATCATTGTTTGAGTCCACAGTGCTCTCTGGACGTAGGTGAACTACAACTCCCAAACTCAAGGTCAGTGCCTACCAAACCCTTCCAGTATTTTCTGTTGGTCATGGGAGTCCTGTGTGCCAAGTTTGGTTCAATTCCATTGTTGGCGGAGTCCAGAATGCTCTTTGATTGTAGGTGAACTATAAATCCCGGCAACTACAACTCCCAAATGACAAAATTAATTGTTTTAAGTGAATTTGTTATGCTGTTGTTTTATTGATGTGTTGGGCCTCGGCCTCTTGTAAGCCGCACTGAGTCCTTCGGAAGATGTTAGCGGGGTATAAATAAAGGATTATTATTATTATTATTATTATTATTATTATTATTATTATTTATTAAGGACATACATTGGGTTGTTAGGTGTCTTGTGTCCAAATTTGGTGTCGATTTGTCCAGTGGTTTTTGAGTTATGTTAATCCCACAAACGAACATTACATTTTTATTTATATAGATTATTATTGTTGTTGTTGTTTCAGTTTGTTTTAGCCTAAACAGATGTACAGGAATCCATCTTTCAACCTCACTGAGAAAACGAAATGTTTAGCACAAGCCTGCGATGAAGTGCACTGGAGGCCATGAAAGCTTATGGTAGGTTTTCCTTGACAAAATTCCTGCATACAGTAAACCCCTATATTATTAGTAGTTATGCTCTTGGGATTTGGGTGGATATGTGGAACCGCAGTGATGAAAACAGAGAGCAGAGAGGAAAAGTGGAGCTTTCCTGAGACTATTTTCTCTGCCATGTGGAATTCCACTGCTCAAGACAGACTCAAGAACAATTACGGTACAAAGTTTACTGCAACCAGGCTCCGACTCTTCCCCCTGCGGCTGCAACCTGGGGCCAAAGTCTGGACGCTATCTGCAGCCTCAGCTGTGTGCATAATGACTCAGGGGCCCATGATCCATTGGGAGGGGGAGGCATTGCTTTGCATACCCCTCTGGAAAAAATGCAAAGGGGGAAGGAAGCATCTGGTCTTTCAGTGCATCCCTCAATATCCCATCTCACCTTTGCCTGCTTATTTTCTGGCTCAACTCCTTCCCTCCTACCTAATTTTCTACCTTCTCTGAAAGCAAGAGGGAACAAGCTCCATTCCTGAAAGGGAAGCACATCCGTTGGACTGGGGACAAAGGAGGAAAACCTTGGTGCTGACTGGGGCTCTAGCAAAATATGTTTATCCAGAGGCCAAGGAAGAAAGGGACAGTCCAGGCTCAGAGCAAACATCCATTTCCCCCGAGAGGAAACTGTTGGGCGAATGGGCTTATTAACAAAAGACCCTCCATATAAATGCACAGCAGAGTAACTTATTAGCAGCAGCGTGACCCAGCACCAGTAGCTCAGTGATAAAAGAACAAAAGCACACAGACCAATGTTATCTCTTCCATAGGAGGCTTTTCTTTATATGAAAATAATATGGTCACACTATTTACAAGAACAAGATTTCCATAATACTTCCTTCTTTGCTTCCACGCTGGGCTTCTTTCCCATGCAGATAAACAGCTTCACTCTCACAGAGCTTCCTTTCAAACCGAAGGTACACAGGAACTTCACATAGTAGCTTTATACACACACCGGGCCTACTCACACCGAGGCCTACTAATAATGAGGCCTACCTCACATTGAGGCCTTTCTCCCACTGAGGCAAACTTACACTGATGTTGCACCCAAATACCTGGGAGTCACTCTGGACCGTGCTCTTACCTACAAGAAGCACTGCCTGAACATCAAGCAAAAAGTGGGTGCTAGAAACAATATCATACGAAAGCTGACTGGCACAACCTGGGGATCACAACCAGATACAGTGAAGACATCTGCCCTTGCGCTGTGCTAATCTGCTGCTGAGTATGCATGCCCAGTGTGGAACACATCTCACCACACTAAAACAGTGGATGTGGCTCTTAATGAGACATGCCACATTATCACAGGGTGTCTGCGCCCTACACCACTGGAGAAATTACACTGCTTAGCCGGTATTGCACCACCTGACATCCGCCGGGAAGTAGCAGCCAATAGTGAAAGGACCAAGGCAGAGACATCTCCAGCTCATCCCTGTTTGGGTATCAGTCAGCACGTCAACGACTTAAATCTAGACATGTTTTAAGATCTACAGAGACACTCGCTGGAACACCTCAGCAAGCGAGAGTCCAAAAGTGGCAGGCTCAAACCCAGAACCTCAACCAATGGCTGATACCAAATGAGAGACTCCCCCTGGGCACACAGAAGACTGGGCGACTTGGAAGGCGCTGAACAGACTGCGTTCTGGCACCACAAGATGCAGAGCCAACCTTCAGAAATGGGGCTACAAAGTGGAATCCTCGACATGCGAGTGTGGAGAAGAGCAAACCACAGACCACCTGCTGCAATGCAACCTGAGCCCTGCCACATGCACAATGGAGGACCTTCTTGCAGCAACACCAGAGGCACTCCAAATGGCCAGATACTGGTCAAAGGACATTTAATCAACTACCAAACTCACAAATCTTGTATTTTGTCTGTTTGTTTGCTTTGTTCTGTTAGAAATGTAACATAATTGACTGGTTGCCCTGACAGGACAAATAAATAACTGATGTTGTATGTCAGTCTGTTCAGCCTGTGATTGTGTTTGATGTGCATGATGAGAATGGGATGATACTTCGATTGATAGGCTGGGGTCTGCTGGAATTGGGGGTGAGGGGTTGCTTGGACCTGAGCTAAGAGGAGAAGCCTGAACTGTCTCAGGAAGATTCACAAGACCACATTCCAGAGAGAGGCATCACACCGCTTTTCTCAGAGCAATTGATGCTGACATTGATTTGCCAGGTGCAGGAGTTAATGAGGGAGAGGATAGTGAAACCTTGGACAGAAAGCGAAGTTTAAGTAAACAGAGGCAGAGCTTTCAGAGGCTGAGGCAATCAGTTTGGCTACAGCCAAAAAGAGATAACAAATCATTATCTATTGAGAAAGTCAAGAAGAGTGCTTTCCTTTCAGTTTTGGAATTTGGAAAAGGTTTATGATGATTCATGGAAGGCAACTGCCTCAGTCGAGTCAATGCTGTTATTATATCATGGTCTTCCTTCAAGCGCTCTGAGTTTCATGTACCAAGTTTTTGCCAAGCTTAGTTTTGCCTATGGGATTTTCCTGCTGTTTTGTTTCATGGTTTCAAGCCTTGTTTCACAGCTTTCTATGTACTCATGGATCTTGTTTACCTTTGAAGCTTATGGATTATCTTGGATTTTGGACCTTTACTGTTTTGATATTTTTATTGCTTTGCCTACACATATTCTACAATAAATTGCTTGCTGATTTTGCCAAGCTGGTGTGGTGTTTAAGGTCAGAGGTGTCCCTGCTCTGGTGTACGACAACTGAGGCCTTCTCATAACGAGGCCTACTAACACACTGAGGCCCTTCCCCACAGATGCCTGTTCATCTGTTCATGGTCAGCATTATCTTTAAATTTTACTTATTACATTTGGCCCAGCCATAGGTTTTAAATGTTGTGTTCTGTTAATGTTTATTGCTTATTTTTGTTATGAGTTTTATTTTATTGTTTTGTATTATTTGTTGTTATTGCTTTTATTATTGATGTATTGTCCCTTGGGAGATGGCAGCGGGGTATAAATAAAGTTTTATTATTATTATTGTGATAGTGGCGCAAGCACCGGGATTGTGGTGCAGCTGGCTGAGTGTCAGCTGCATTAAGATCATGCTGACCAAAAGGTCATGAGTTCGAAGCCAGCCCGGGTTGGAGTGGGTTTCCAACCATTGTGTGTAGCCTGTTGTTGACCTTTGCAACCCGAAAGACAGTTGCATCTGTCAAGTAGGAAATAAGATACCACCTTACAGTGTGGGGAGGCTAAATTAACTGATTTATGAGGCCATAAGGAAGACTCCAGCAAAGCATTCCAGCGGGGAAGCATGCGGGGAATGCGGAAGTGCTTCAACAGCATTGCAGATGGACGATGAAAGCGACAGCTCCCTGGCGGCCAGAAAAAGTTAAATAGCCTCTGTGAATGTCTGTATATGTTTGTATGTCAAAAATTGGCATTGAATGTTTGCCATATATGTGTACACTGTAATCCGCCCTGAGTCCCCTGCGGGGTGAGAAGGGCGGAATAAAAAAGCTGTAAATAAATAAATAAATATTATAGAGGCCTCTCATAGTCTGAGACTACAGACATACCTGCTTATATAGAACTGCAGCTTTTGCTGAATTATTGAATACATTTAACCCTTTCAGTGCTTGACTCACATTTTTGTAATTAAACATACCTAGTTAATTTTTAATATTTCTGACAGAAACGTGTGCTACTCACAGCAGGGCCACATTCAGAGATATACGGCTTTAACGTGGAGCTCAAGCTCTGCTGGCCACATACCTTACGTATGACATATTCTTCATATTCTTTGCTGTACTTCTCTATGAGGTCCTTCTTCAGCTCTTCTGCTCTTGGGAAGGCAACCTCTTTCAGTTTCTAGGTTGATAAAAAGACGGCGCTGAATATGTTGCTTTGGAATAGAAGCACAAGCCAGGATAAATAGTGGCGCTATGTAGCATTTAGAAACATTGTCGGAGGACCAGAATACACAATTTGCTGTGACTATTCCACACACAATATCCCGCCCCTTCAATGGGGCCCATGAAGAACAACAAAGCAAAGGAGCCTGGACAGAGACAGGAGGGAAAGGGCATCACCTCCTAGCACAGAGTCTGTATGAGCCTCGTTCCCATTATCTGTACCTTAAAGTGCCTTCAACACATACTCACAAGAGGATTTGGGGAGGGAAACAGCTGATGGCCAGAAACACCCCCCTCCCCTCCAGGATTGCCACTTACTTTCACGGTTTCTCTCTTTTCTGGAATGACAGCGGTTTTGTATTCACGATGTTTTGGGAGTTTTTCAATGAAAAGCCTGAGAACAGAGAACACAACAAGGGAGATTTGTCGACCGAAGTATTGGATGGTGAACAAAAATTGTGCTTCAGGGTCCAGTGGTTCTGCAGGACCCACAGATTTCTATGGCCAAGATGTGGCCTGCAAGATGGCTGCAGCCTGGAAGCAGACTCTCACTTTCAGGCTTGTTTAAGCTAGGTTTAAACCAAATGATTATTAAGGTGGAAACTGGAATATTTGTGCCAAGTTTGCTCCAAATCCATCATTGTTTGAGACCACAGTGCTCTCTGGATGTAAGTGAACTAACACTCCCAAACTCAAGGTCAATGCCCACCAAACCCTTCTGGTATTTCCTGTTGGTCATGGGAGTCCTGTGTGCCACGTTTGCTTCAATTCCATTATTGGTGGTGTTCAGAATACTCTTTGATTGTAGATGAACTATAAATCCCAGCAACTCCAACTCCCAAATGACAAAATCAAGTTTTCTTTAGTGATGGTCACTCCTTGGGTTAGTAGGTGTTTTGTGGCCAAAATTTGGCGGCAATTCGGCCAGTGGTTTTTGAGTTATGTTAATCCCACAAACGAACATTACATTTTTATTTATATAGACTAGCTGTCCCCTGCCATGTGTTGCTGTGGCCCAGTCTGTGTATATGTGTTTTGTGTGTGTATATGTGTGTGTATATATATGTGCATATGTGTGTTTGCCTATATATATATGGGTGTGGTTTTGCGCATGTGTTGTAATGTAACTTTTGGTTTTTTTTGGCTTTTTAAGTCTTTTCTGCTGTGTTTTCCAGTGTTTTTATGAGTGATGGTCACTTGCTGGCAGGATAGGTGTATTGTGTCCAAATTTGGGGTCAATTCACTCAGTAGTTTTTGAGTTAAGTCGATCCCACAAACGAACATTACATTTTTATTTATATAGGTATCTTATAGAGCAACATTTCTCAACCTGAGGTTTGGGGACCCTGGGGGGTGGGGTCACAAGGGCTTTTTTTGTGGGAATATTAGGTGCCTCGGTTTTTATTCTGGTCGGCTTAGACTCGAGTATATATGGTAGTATAAATCAACAACTACTACAGCAAAAAACCCACGCTGGGACAAGTGCATCTCTGGGGCAAAATCCTGGCAAAATTGAAACAAGCAAACAGCCTTGTCCTAAAGCAGTGCACTGGAAAGGCCATTCCACCCCAAGACTGCACCACTAGCATTTTTGACTTGGCTCCATTCCCCGCCCAGGGCCAGACAAACACATTCTTGAAGTCACGAAACCCCTGGGTGACTTCCACTGCCTTGCTGGCAAATCCCAACCTACTTCCCCAAAGGAAACCTGATACTTTGCAAGCCACAACTGCCCTCAGCCTCCTTCGGGGAAAATTACAATCACAGTCCTGGCATTCCTGTTTATGCTCTTAATTGACGGGTTCAAGCACAATCCACACAAACAAATTATTATGTGCAAATAAGAAAACTGAAAACTGGTTCCTACAAAGCACTGAAAAAAATAGACCCCTGTCTGATTCCACGGCAAGCTGGTTTCATGAAATGCAAAAGCTACACATCACAAGCGCTGAACCTTACTCAGCACATAGAAGATAGTTTTGAAAGGCAGCAGATTACAGGAGCTGTCTTCATACGCCTGTCAGAAGCATATGATACTGTAAATCAGGGGTCCTCAAACTAAGGCCCTCGAAGGTCCTTACAGACCTCGAAGGTCATTTACCCGGCCCTCGCTCAGGGTCAACCTAAGTCTGAAACGATTTGAAAGCACACAACAACAGCTATCCTATCTCATCAGCCAAAAGCAGGGCCACAATTCCCGCTGAAATACTAATAAGTTTATATTTGTTAAAATTGTTCTTCATTTTAATTATTGTATTCTTTTAAAGTTTTTTTGCACTACAACTAAGATATGTGCAGTGTGCATAGGAATTCATTCTTTCTTTTTTTCAAATTATAATCCGTCCCTCCAACAGTTTGAGGGACTGTGACCTGGCCCTCTCTTTAAAAAGTTTGAGGAACCCTGCTGTAAATCATCGCCGTCTCCTAGGAAAAAATCATAACATCACAAAGGACTATCACCTCACCCACTTCATAGGAAATCTGCTGCAAAACAGGAGCTTTTTGTTGAGTTCCAGGGCCAGAGAAGCAGATGGCGAAAACAGATGAACGGCCTTGCCTCAGGGGAGCGTGCTTGCTCCATCCATGTTCAACATATACACAAATGACCAACCACTGCCAGAAGGGACAAAGAGTTTCATCTATGCTGATGATTGTGCCATCACTGCTCAAGCAGGGAGCCTTGAAATGGTTGAGCAGAAGCTCTGTGAAGCTTTAGGTGCTCTTACTGCCTATGACGCGGAAAACCAGCTGATTCCTAATCCATCTAAAATGCAGACACGTGCTTTTCACCTTCAGAACAGACATGAATCTTGAGCTCTGAGGATTACCTGGGAAGGAATCCCATTGGAGCTCTGCAGCACACCCAAACACCTGGGAGTCTCTCTGGACCATGCTCTGACTTATAAGAAACACTGCTTGAATATCAAGAAAAAAGCGGGTGCTAGAAATAAAATTATACGAAAACTGACAGGAACAACCTGGGGATCACATGAAGAGACACAGTGAAGACATCTGCCCTTGCACTTTGCTACTCTGCTGCTGAGTACGCATGCCCAGTGTGGATCCATCACACCACATTAAAACAGTGGATGTGGCTCTTAATGAGACATGCCACATTGTCACAGGATGTCTATGACCTACACCGCTGGAAAAATGATACTGTTGAGCTGGTATCGGACCACTTGATATCAATTGGGAAGTAGCAGCCTGTAATAAAAGGACCAAGGCATTGACATCTCTGGCCCATCCTCTGTTTGGATATCAGCTAACATGCCAATGCCTTAAAGCAAGAAACAGCTTCCTAAGATCTACAGAGCTACTCGTAGGAACACCTCAGCAAGCGAGAGTCCAAAAGTGGCAGGCTAAAACCTAGCAACTCAATCAGTGGCTGAGACCAGATGAGAAACTCCCTCCTAGGCACACAGAAGAGTGGGCGACTTGGAACGCGCTGGACAGGCTGCGCTCTGGCACCACGAAATGCTTGTGGATTTCAATGGCTTCTCTGTGTCAGGCTACACAGAGAAGCCATTGAAATCCACAAGCATGTGGACAATTTCAACAGAAAGGAAGAAACCATGAAAATGAACAAAATCTGGCTACCAGTATTAAAAAAACTCAAAAATTACAACAGCAAAACTACAGAGAGTAAACAATCAGGCACATCAAATCACCTCTCAAAGAAAGATTCCCCCAGGCACTTCCAAACCATTAAATGCTAATCAAGGTGGTCAGTTGAAACATTCACACATAGCTCCAGCAGACAAAAGTCCTTTGTCCCACCCGGTCTTTCCACAGATATATAAACCCATTTTCCTACTTCCAACAGACCTCACTACCTCTGAGGATGCTGGCCGTAGATGCAGGCAAAACGTCAGGAGAAAATGCCTCTAGAACATGGCCATATAGCCCGTAAAAATCTACAACAACCCAGTGATTCCGGCCATGAAAGCCTTCGACAATACATAACATTATTTTCATTGCTACTTCACAAGTGTCATTTTGCTACTGTTATGAATTGTAATGTAAATATCTGATATGCAGGATGTATGTTCATCCACTGGACCAAATTTGGCACAAATGCCCCATACGCCCAAATTTGAATGGTGGGGTTGGGTGTGTTGAATTTGTCATTTGGGAGTTGCAATCGTTGGGATTTATAGTTCACCTACAATCAAAGAGAATTCTGAACTCCACCAACAATGGAATTGAACCAAACTTGGCACACAGAACTCCCATGACTAAGAGAAGATTCTGGAAGAGTTTGGTGGGCACTGGCCTTGAGTTCTGAAGTTGTAGTTCACCTACAACTAGAGACCACTGTGCACTCAAACAATGATGGATCTGGACTCAATATGCCCAAATGTGAACACTGGTGGAGTTTGGGGAAAATAGACATGGACATTGGAGAGTTCTTGCTGGGATTTATAGTTCACCTGCAATCAAAGAGCATTCTGAACTCCACCAATGATGGAATTGAACCAAACTTGGCACACAGAACTCCCATGATCAAGAGAAGAGTTTGGTGGGCACTGACCTTGAGTTCTGAAGTTATAGTTCACCTACATCTAGAGACCACTGTGGACTCAAACAATGATGGATCTGGACCAAACTTGGCACGAATACTCAATATGCCCAAATGTGAACACTGGTGGAGTTTGGGGAAAATAGACCTAGACATTGGGGAGTTCTTGCTGGGATTTATAGTTCATCTACAATCAAAGAGCATTCTGAATCCAACCAACAATAGAATTGGGCCAAACTTCCCACAAAGAAACCCTATGACCAACAGATAATACTGTATTTTTGTATGGTGTTTGGTGACCCCTCTAACACCCCCTCGCAACCCCCCCAGTGGTCCCCAGGTTGAGAAACACTGCTTTATAGCAAAATGGATTTGAACTGGATAGTATTTGAGGGTCCCTTCCAACTCTTTGATTGTAGGACAAGTTGGATGTCAATCTGTTGGGAGGACTTGGATGGTGCCTTCCTGTCTGGCAGAAGGCAGCTGGACTAGATTGCCTTTAGGGGTCTCTTTGAACCCAAGGATTCTACCATTCCTCCTGCAGCTAGGAGACTCCCAGAACAGAAATGCACTTGCGCTCTTATTCTCCCTGCAGGTCTGCCACTGTGACCAAGACGGCAGCAGAATGGCAGTGAGAGCATTTGTTTAGTTAAAGGCAGACGGGGCAGCTGCCAAGAGAGGCGAGAGCTGGAAGACTTCCACCCGTTTTACACTGAGCAGGTCCTTTGGCCCCTTCGGCCTCCAGTGATGCCCATAAAAGCCGAGGAAGGGCCGGGAGGAGGCCGGAGGAGATGCTAATCAGAAAAAAATGTACTGAATGTAAGGACACGGAAGGAAGGAAGGAAGGAAGGAAGGAAGGAAGGAAGGAAGGAAGGAAGGAAGGAAGGCAGGAAGGAAGGAAGGAAGGAAGGAGAGTTTAGCAGCAGTGCAAATGTAAAAAGTAAAGTTTGAGTGAAAAGCTGGGACAGAATATTATTCATTTCTATCTATAGACATAGGTAAAGGTTTTCCCCGGACATTAAATCCAGTGATGGTTTTTTTCAACAGAGGTTTTATAACAGCCTCTTATAGGCTCGCTGGAAATTTGCCATCATATAAGGTGGTATTGACCACCACCTTCACCCACCCTGCCAAATCCCCTCTAGCTTCCTTTATCAGCCAGGATGGGGGTTTATGATGCATGTGGTCACTCTCGCCTCTCCAAGAATCTTGCCCACATCCTTGAGCTGTCCAGATTTAAACGAACCCATTAAAACTGGACAAGCAGGTGCTCGTGTTACATCCTCAGACTGCCATTAATATGGGGACAAAGCCAGAGCAGATCAAAGCGACTTTGTCTGCGAAGAACCAAGCAAATGCTTCACAGCGGGTTGTTGAGTTGTCAGGGATCCCGTCCTGGGTGACGGGATTTAACAAACCTCTGACTACTCGGAACAGTGGAGCCGGACGGTTCTTTGAAGACGCAATATTGGCTACATAGAAAGATTTCTTTGTAGCCTCTATTGCCACAGAGTATGCCTTTAGATGGGCATTAGCCGTGTTCGTTTTGACTCGTTAGGCCTTTTCCGCCTATATCTATCTGTATCTATCTATACACATAATAAACGTGAAAATATGTATGTGTATATGTGGCTGGGATGTCCACTTGCACTGACAAGCTCCTGTCTCCACAAACAGCTATAGCTTCCATTGCTCGGGAGACACCAATGTCCCTCTCTCCAATGACATTGCAGGTTATAGTAAGCACCATGAACATGTCCAAGAGCCCTGCCAATGTCCTCCACAAATGTCATCCTGCCCACAACCCAAGTGAAGGCTTTCATACAGGGAAAATTTCATCCTAGATTTTCTGTGTTTCCTCCACCATAGACCTCCCAGTGTTTCTTACTCTCTCCATTGGTATGGAATTTGTATGACCCCACCCACCCTTCCTATATGCATGACCCCTTTAACCCTTCCTATTCCTTTCTATGGAACACAACAAACAGGAATTAAGAGGTTTGGGGAGAATTCACCATGATTTATAGGAGTTGTAGGGACTGGAATTTAGAGTTCACCTGCAATCTATGAACTACATTCTGAACTTCAACAACAATCGACCTGGAACTAACTTGGCACACAGAAGCCCCATGACCAACAAAACATACTGGAGGTTTTTGGAGTGATTTATAGGAGTTGTAGTTCACCTACATCCAGAGACCACTGTGAACCCAAACACCAATGGATCTGGACCAAACTTGGCACACATACTTGATATGCCGAAATTTGATGGGGTTTGGGGGGAACCGATCTTCCTTTCTGGGAGTTGTAGTACACCCACAACCAGGGAAACGGTTACCTCCACTGATGATGGACCTGGACCACACTTGGCACACAGAACCCTCATGACTAACTCAACTTACCGGAGGGGTTTGAGGGGACAGACTCATCACAGTGGGAGTTGTAGTTTACCCTACAGCCAGAGAGCACACTGAACCCCAACAATGATGCATCTAGAGCAAATTTGCCCAACATAACAAACTTTAAGTGCTGATTGAGTTTTTCGGGGTCAATTTGGCATGATGTGAATTGTAGTTCACCCACAACCTAATGAATTTAGTATTATTAAAACATTGATAATAACCTGGGCAATAATAATAATAATAATAATAAAACTTTATTTATACCCCGCCACCATCTCCCCAAGGGACTCGGAGCAGCTTACATGAGGCCAAGCCCAACAACACATCAATAAAAACAAAAAGCAATAAACAAAAACAATAAATACAATACAATTAATATAAATCACATATAAACAATAACCAATAAACAGTAACACACAAGGATTTAAAATGCCGTGGACCCAATAGTCATATAGTAAAACAGTACTAGGACTGAGATTTCTGAAGAACTTTTCATGGAAATGTTAGAAGGGAGATATACACACAGATGCTCAATAACTAATGAATACCAGGAAAAAAAAACCGTACAGTTTTGGGCTACCCGTATATACTCGAGTATAAGCCGACCCACATATAAGCCGAGTCACCTAATTTTACCACAAAAAAACTGGGAAACATATTGACTCGAGTATAAGCCGAGGGTGGGAAACGGAGAAGCTACAGGTAAATTTCAAAATAAAAATAGACACCAATAAATGCCATTAATTGAGGCATCAGGAGGTTCAATGTATTTGAATATTTATCGTATTTCAAAGAAAAATAATAAATTAGCTCTGTAAGTGGAAAAGGAGGGCCAACAAAAACAATAAAGTATCAACAATAACTTAATAATAATAATAATGATCAAACTTCATTTGTATCCAACCCTATCTTCTCATGGGGACCAGGCCGGCTTCCAAGATCTTGCGGAGCAAGATATAGATCTATAATTATATATACTAATTTCACATAGGCACTTCCCCCTGAAACATTTGCAAATCCTGTCTATATGTGCATTTCCCTCCTGCACTATTTGCAAGCCCTATATATCTATGTTTATATTTATTTTTTATTTATTTTATTTACTTTGCTTATATACCGCTGTATCTCAAGCCCGAAGGCGACTCACAGCGGTTCACAAACAGTAAAAACAGTAGAAACAGCAGTGGTTCCATACAACATATAACAATTGACTTAACACATTATCCATAAATTACCAATAAGCAATTACAATGCACAATTATTACAAAAAAACAACCGTACCCAATCTTCTCATCATCCAAGCGTAGTCCAGGTTCGTCGTCCATTGTTCCATTCCTATGTTCCATTACCAGATTGCACTAAATTACTCAAACGCCTGCACAAACATCCAGGTCTTCACCTTTTTGCGGAATACCATTAGAGATGGTGCTAGTCTAATGTCCGTAGGAAGGGCGTTCCACAGCCGAGGAGCCACCACCGAGAAGGTCCTATCTCTCGTCCCCGCCAGCCGAGCTTGAGAAGCAGGCGGGATCGAGAGCAGGGTCTCCCGGAAGATCTCAAAGTCCTGGTGTTCATAAGGAGAGATGCGTTTGGACAGGTAAGTTGGGCCAGAACCGTTTAGGGCTTTATAGGCTAAAGCCAGCACTTTGAATTTGAGCCCGGTAGCAGATCGGTAGCCAGTGGAGTTGGCGCAACAGGGGGGTTGTATGCTCCCTGCGCTCCGCTCCTGTTAGAATCATGGCTGCCGAGCGTTGGACTAGTTGAAGCTTCCGAGCTGTCTTCAAAGGCAACCCCACGTAGAGAGCGTTGCAGTAGTCTAAACGGGATGTAACCAGAGCGTGGACTACCGTGGCCAAGTCAGACTTCTATCTAGACATCTCTCTCTCTATGTGTGTGTGTGCATTTCCCCTGCAATATTTCACTCAAAAAATTGATTTTGTCATTTGGGAGTTGAAGTTGCTGGGATTTATAGTTCACCTACAATCAAAGAGCATTCTGAACCCCACCAACGATGGAATTGAACCAAACTTGGCACACAGTTCTCCCATGACCAACAGAAAATACTGGAGGGGTTTGGTTGGCAGTGTCCTTTGGTTTTGGTGTTGTAGTTCACCTACATCCAGAGATTACTGTGGACTCAAACAATGATGGATCGGGACCAAACTCTACACGAATACTCAATATGCTCAAATGTGAACACTGGTGGAGTTTGGGGAAAATAGAATCTTGACATTCGGGAGTTGTAGTTGCTGGGATTTAGAGTTCACCTACAATCACAGAGCATTCTGAACCCCACCAACAATAGAATTGGGCCAAACCTCCCACACAGAAACCCCATGTGGGCCACAGCAATGCGTGGCAGGGGAAGGCTAATATATGTGTGTGTGTGTGTGTGTGCGTGTGTGTGTGTGTGTGTGTGTCAAAAACCAATACTGAGGGAAGACAGAATAAACCTTATATTTAACTCATAGCTCAAATGAGCCATACCCAGTAATAGCTCTTGGTAACCCAACTGGTTTGCAATATAAAATACTTGCTTGACCTGTCAAATTATAGACTTTTCTACAATGAGTGAATAGTGCAAGTTCCTTACGTGATGTATTTGTTGTACAATATAAAGGCACGTTCGATGTTGCCTTCCTCCGAATAGATGTTTGCCATCCGGATGAGCTCAACACCGGAGCGGTAGTATCTCCGCGGAGGGACATCCTCGTTCACCTCCACATTGCTCCCCATTTGGACGAGGCCCCGAACCCTGTCCTCCGGGGGCAGGCTGGCATCCGCATGGTCCGGCATAAGGAAGCCCTCTGCAGAGAGAACAATCACCACGTCAGACTACACAGAGAAGCCACTGAAATCAACAAGCATGTGGAAAATTTCAACAGAAAGGAGGAAACCATGAAAATTAACACAATCTGGTGACCAGTATTCAAAAAGGACAACAAATAACAACTCCAAAATTAGGACAACACTCAAAAAACAGGGAAATTCCAGACAGGAAACAACCAGGGCCAGCCAACACGTCCCAACAAAGGATCCCTCCAGGCAGCAATCAGCTTCCAAATAGTCTTAAAAGACAACCCCACATATTTATTTATTTACTATATTTATATCCCGCCTTTCTCGACCCTGAGGGGGACTGAAAGTGGCTTACAGCATAGGCAATAATTCAATGCCATAAAAACAATATACAATATACATCAACCATTTCAATTAAGATTTAAACGAAATCAGAATCATTAAAACATACAAAACATTGCAATTACAACTATAAAGTCACGTTATCCACAATCAAAGTCAGGCCATTCCAGTAATCATTACACATAAATCCAAGACCATCAATTGCACTGTGTTATTTGCCAAAGGTTTGATCCCAAAGCCATGTTTTCACCATCTTTCTGAAGGTCAGGAGGGGAGGGGCTAATCTGATATCACTGGGGAGGGAGTTCCACAGCCAAGGGGCCACCACTTAAAAGGCCTTGTCTCTTGTTCCCATTTGCAAAGAGCTTGTTGTAGTAGGTTATCTTGGATCTAACGAGAGCATGGACCACTGTGGCCAGGTCTGATTTCCCAAGGTACAGGCGCAAGTGACACCCAAATTTTAATGTCGTGAATCCTCCCCTGGACACTGCTGAAACCTGAGATTCCAGGCTCAGCAATGAGTCAGGAGGACTCCCAAGCTGCAAAGCTGCACCTTCAAGGAAACTGTAACCCAATCCAGAATATACTGTAACCCTATATACCCTGTTCGCCCTTGCGACTGACCAGGAAGACCTCTGTGTTGATTCAACTTCCATTTGTTCGCCCTCCTTAGCATCTGCCGAAAAGTACTGGGCGAGTTGGATGTCATAATAATAATAATAATAATAATAATAATCTCCACCATCTCCCCAATGGGGACTCAGAGTGGCTTACATGAGGCTAAGGCCAAACAACAATTTACAATAAAGTAAAACCGAAAACGCAAACAATAAACAACAAACCTACTTACATAAAACATGTGAATGCATAGCAATATAAAATTACAATAGGCACAATCACAACGACAATGGGCGTACAATGCCATCAGCGTACAGATGGCATCAAATTCCAAAAACTCTGGATGATCCTCCCAGCAGCTTCATGTATGTGTTGAACAACATAGGGGACAATACTGAGCCCTGCAGGATCCCACAAAACAAAGGCTGCAGGGCCGAGCAGAAGTCCCCCAACAACACCTTCTGGGTACGATCCTCCAGAAAGGACTGGAACCACTGCAAAACAGTACCTCCAAGACCCATCGTTCAGAGGTGACCGAGAAAAATACTGTGATCTACATTATCAAAGGCCCCTGAGACGTCCAGCAGAACCAACAGGGACACACAGGCTGTTAGGAATTGTGAGAGTTGAAGTCCAAAACACTAGGAGGGCCCAAGTTTGCCCATGCCTGCACTAAGGTGACCAAGGCAGTCTCAGTTTCATGACCCGGTCTGAAAACAGACTGCAACAAATCCATAATAATAATTCTCTGGAGGTTTGGAAACAGAGAGAGGCTGGATGGCTGTCTGTTGGGAAGGTTTTGGTTGTGTCTTCATGTCTGGCAGAAATTTATTTATCGTGTCAGGAGCAACCAGACAGATTGTATTACATTTTTAACAAAACAAACAAACAAACAGATAGACAAAACACAAAGTTTGCAAGTTTGTTAGTTGATTAAATGTCCTTTGACCAGTATCTGGCCACTTGGAGTGCCTCCGGTATTGCAGCAAATAGGTCATCCATTGTGCATGTCTGGCAGAAATAAGGGTGTTAGACTGGGTGGGGGAGCATCTTCCAACTCTATGAGTTTCTTGGCCACTTTGGGGAAATTCCTTTAGTAGAGTATTCTCAACCTTCCTAATGCTGCAACCCCTTAATACAGTTCCTCCTGTTGTGGTGACCCCCAATCATAACATTATTTTCATTGTTACTTCAGGACTGTCGTTTTGCTCCTGTTGTGAATCGTAATGATATAGAATCATAGAGTTGGAAGAGATCTCATGGCTCATCCAGTCCAACCCTCTGTCAAGAAGTAGGAAAATTGCATTCAAAGCACCTCCGACAGATGACCATCCAGCCTCTGTTTAAAAGCTTCCATAGAAGGAGCCTCCATCACACTCTGGGGTAGGGAGTTCCACTGCTGAACGCCTCTCACAGTCAGGAAGTTCTTCTTGATATTCAGATGGAATCTCCTTTCTTGTAGTTTGAAGCCATATGCAAGAGGTGTTTTCATTTACTAGACCAAATTTGGCACAAATACCTGATATGCCCAAATTTGAATACTGGTGGGGTTGGGGTTTGATTTTGGCATTTGGGAGTTTTAGTTGCTGGGATTTACAGTTCACCCACAATTCAAGAGATGTATTGGATTGTGATTTATGTGAAATATTGTGTATTATGTTTTTTATGGTTTTAATTGTATACTGTGTACTGTATATTCTGTTGTAAACCGCGCTGAGTCGCCAGTTAGGCTGAGAAACGGGGACAGTAAATAAATAAATACAAGGACAGTAAATAAATAAATAAATAAATTGCCAAGCTGGAATGTGTCCAGAGGAGGGCGACCAAAATGATCAAGGGTCTGGAGAACAAGCCCTATGAGGAGCGGCTTAAGGAACTGGGCATGTTTAGCCTGAAGAAGAGAAGGCTGAGAGGAGATATGATAGCCACGTATAAATATGTGAGAGGAAGCCACAGGGAGGAGGGAGCAAGTTTGTTTTTTTGATGTATTGTCGAAGGCTTTCATGGCTGGAATCACTAGGTTCTTGTGGGTTTTTTCGGGCTATAGGACCATGTTCTAGAGGCATTTCTCCTGACATTTTGCCTGCATCTTTGGCAAGCATCCTCACCTCACTACCTCTGAGGATGCTTGCCATAGATGCAGGCGAAACGTCAGGAGAAATGCCTCTAGAACATGGCCCTATAGCCCAAAAAAACCCACAAGAACCTTTGTTTTTTTGCTTCCCCAGAGACTAGGATGCGAAACAATGGCTTCAAACTAAGAGAGGAGATTCCACCTGAACATGAGGAAGAACTTCCTGACTGTGAGAGCTGTTCAGCTGTGGAACTCTCTGCCCCAGAGTGTGGTGGAGGCTCCTTCTTTGGAAGCTTTGAAACAGAGGCTGGATGGCCATCTGTCAGGGGTGCTTTGAATGCAATATTCTTGGCAGGGGGTTGGACTGGATGGCCCATGAGGTCTCCTCCAACTCTTTGATTCTATGAATCAAAGAGCATTCAGAACTCCACCGACGATGGAATTGAACCAAATTTGGCACAGAGAACTCCTATGACCAACAGAAAATACTGCAAGGGTTTGAATACCAATGGGGAAATTGATTTTGTCATTTGGGAATTGTAGTTGCTGGGATTTATAATTCACCTACAATCAAAGAGCTTTCTGAACTCCACCAAGGATAGAATTGGGCCAAGCTTGGCACACACCCCCATGACCAACTGAAAGTACTATTTCCTGGTGGTCTTTCTTGACCCCCCCAGGAGTACCGACCCCCCAGTTTGAGAAACGCTGCAGGGAAATGCAAGAGAAATGAAAGGCGGTAGGGGAGGAGAGGGAGGCCTTTGGGGCCTGCTTACCTTGAACTTTGGGTCCCCTCCACCCGAAAGCAATGCCCAAGTGGCGCTCGAGGAGGAGGCAAAACTTCCCCCTTTCCCTTTCCTCTCTTCTTTCCTCCTTTCAGCCTCAGCCTGACCTCCTGCAACGCCTCAGCAGCCGAGAGTGGCCCAGCCAGACCCACTTCCGGGTGGAAGAGGCGAGGAGCACGGCCACTTCCGGCCCCTCTGGCCCAGGCCGCGGCTACAGAGTGAGACGCAGTGAGACAAGCAGAGGGCGGACGTGACGTGTCTGGAAACCTTGGGCGGGGCCTAGAGTTGGGGAGAAGCAGCAGCAGCAGCGGATCCCCAGCTATTACCATTGCTGTGATTTATGATTACTTACACCAATTAACTATTCTAAAGCCTTGGACTGTGTGGATCATAATAAATTGTGGCAAGTTCTTGATAGTATGGGCATACCAGATCACCTTGTCTCATAGAATCATAGAATCAAAGAGTTGGAAGAGACCTCATGGGCCATCCAGTCTAACCCCCTGCCAAGAAGCAGGAATATTGCATTCAAATCACCCCTGACAGATGGCCATCCAGCCCGTTTAAAAGCTTCCAAAGAAGGAGCCTCCACCACACTCCGGGGCAGAGAGTTCCACTGCTGAACGGCTCTCACAGTCAGGAAGTTCTTCCTCATGTTCAGATGGAATCTCCTCTCTTGTAGTTTGAAGCCATTGTTCCGCGTCCTAGTCTCCAAGGAAACAGAAAACAAGCTTGCTCCCTCCTCCCTGTGGCTTCCTCTCACATATTTATACATGGCTACCCCAGCAAGCGAGAGTCCAAAAGTGGCAGGCCCAAACCCAGCACCTCAATTCATGGGTGATACCAGATGAGAGACTCCTCCCGGCACTCAGAAGACTGGGCGACTTGGAAGGCGCTGAACAGACTGCGCTCTGGCACCACGAGATGCAGAGCCAATCTTAAGAAATGGGGCTACAGGGTGGAATCCTCGTCATGCGAGTGCGGAGAAGAACAAACCACTGACCACCTGCTGCAATGCACCCTGAGCCCTGCCACATGCACAATGGAGGACCTTCTTGTGACAACCCCAGAGGCACTCCAAGTGGCCAGATACTGGTCAAAGGACATTTAACCAAATACCAAATTTGCAAAATCTGTGTGTTTTTTCCCCCTTTTTCTTTTTAATCTGTGTGTTTGTTTTGCTCTGTTAGAATTGTAATACAATGGCCGCTGATGACACGATAAATAAATAAATAAATGGCTATCATATCTCATATCATATACGGTTCCGGCCCGATACCTATCCGACCGCATCTCGACCTACGAGCCCACCAGGACTTTGAGATCGTCCGGGGAGGCCCTGCTCTCGATCCTGCCTGCCTCACAGGCACGCCTGGCGGGGATGAGAGATAGGGCCTTCTCAGTGGTGGCTCCTCAGCTGTGGAACACCCTTCCCGTGGACATCAGACTGGCTCCTTCCCTGATGATATTCCGCAGGAAATTAAAGACTTGGCTGTTCAAGAAGGCGTTTGAACAAGAAGTGCAATAATTGGTAATGACAACAGGAATGGAACAATGGAAAATGATACTGGATTGTGGTTTAGACGATGAGACGACGTGGAATGGCTTTTGTAGTATTGATGTTTTTCTGATGATGATGTTTTTGGTTAATGCTGGACTGATTATTTTAGATTGTGTCTTGAATTTTGAACCTTGTTCTTTCTATGTTGTACACCGCTGTGAGTCGCCCCCAGGCTGAGAACAGCGGTATATAAGCAAAGTAAATAAGTAAATAAATAAATATAGCCTAGTCAAAGCCATGGTATTCCCTGTAGTAACCTACGGATGTGAGAGCTGGACCTTAGGGAAGGCTGAGCGAAGGAAGAGAGATGCTTTTGAACTGTGGTGTTGGAGGAAAGTTCTGAGAGTGCCTTGGACTGCGAGAAGATCCAACCAGTCCATCCTCCAGGAAATAAAGCACATGTCTGTGTTTTAGATGAAATTTGCTACTATTGCTACTATTATGAATTGTAATGTAAATATCTGAGATGCAGGATGTATTTTCATACACTGGACCAAATTTGGCAGATGCGATGACTATTTAAAATATCTGAACAGAGGAGAGGAAGCCAGAGATCCCTTGGACAAGCTGAAAATAGGTTTGATTTTGTTTGTATAGGTTTTGTATTTCTGGTCTGATACTAAAGGTAAACTACAACCTCCCAGATGTTAGTGGACTGCAACACTAGGCAGTGATGAGGAGTGATGGGAGGCGCAGTCCACAAACATCTGGAAAGCTGCACAATCTATATAAATAAAAATGTAATGTTAGTTTGTGGGATTAACATAACTCAAAAAACACTGGACGAATTGACACAAAATTTGGACACAACGAGTGTCCATCACCCATAAACACACACACACACACACACACACAAAACCCGAGCGGAACAGACTTAAAAACCCACATACACTCATATATATATATATGCACATGCAGACATTCATACACACACACATATATATGCACAAACACACACAAATACACACATACACATAAACACATGTATATGTATGTGTGTATACATATATATCCAAATACATACATATATACGCACAAATATGCATATAGACAAGCACACACATATACACAATATGCATGTACACATATAAACGCAAAAATACACAAATATATACACATATATACACACATATATGAAAACACACAAATATATACACACACATATATACACCCACATATATATATAAGCACACACATATATACACACATATACATAATATGCATGTACACATATAAACACACAAATATATACACACACAACATATATCTGCAAACACACATATATACACAAATATATACACATATATACAAATGCATACATATACCCACACACACATATATATAAGCAAACACACATATATACACACATATACATAATATGCATGTACACATATAAACACACAATATATACACACACATACACACACAAAACATATACACAGACTGGGCCACAGCAACGCATGGCAGGGGATGGCTAATTCCTACATATAGGAGCTTCCTATATATGATACAGAAGCATCCAAGCTGCAAAGTCAGCATAAATTTTGTGTGGAATATATTTACGAAACAACAGAATCCAACAACTTTGTGAAGCACAATATCCACACAAGAGAGAGCATCAGTTAAGCCTTGCCATTTGGGCACCTATTAACACACCGTATAGATAGAAGCAGGGGAAAGCAATTTTTATTGAACACAGATTTCAAAGGCAATCTTTCTGTGCGATGGACGCGTGTGCATCCAGCACACGATTTCCGTGTCCATTTTGGGATAATTGTCAGCGAGAACTTGATGTCACCGGCGAATTCCTCTCATAGAAATGGCTACGTCCTGTTTGCAATTAGGCACTAAAAAGACAGGACTTCTTTCTGAATTATCCCAGGAAGTCTGGCAGCCAGGGAATGGTGTAAACATTGCCAGAAGATCCTCCTCTGTGGAACAAGATGGCACATTCTTCCTGTTCTTTCTAGATTTGGTTGTCCTTCCTTCTCCACCTCCCTCAGTAGCAGTCCTGCGGGGGTCTTCTGTTTTTCCAACTTCTCCTTTGCTTCTGTTGACCGTGAGGATTCTGCACTGGAAAATCAGGGCTCGGCAGTCCTTGTGGCAGTGGTGGCTGGTAAGCTGCATAGAACAGCCCAGGGCTGGGCCTGAGACTCTGCGGGATGAAGCTTGTTGTTGGGGGGAACTGGGGGTGGAACACAGGTGGGCCTTGATAGTGCGGGACAAGGCTCTGGCCAGGATGGGGTGGCCTGGAAGAAAGGCAAGGCGTGGGGTTTCAATCAAGCGGCATCCCAACAAGCACGCACAAACCTACGTCAACCTCTGTAACTTGGCCCTGTCAGCCGATTAACATATTATAGAATCATAGAGTTGGAGGAGACCTCATGGGCCATCCAGTCCAACCCCCTGCCAAGAAGTCTAATCCAATTAATTAATCCAATTTCCATCAATGGCCATCCAGCCTCTGTTTAAATGCCTCCAAAGAAGGAGCCTCCACTACACTCCAGGGCAGAGAGTTCCACTGCTGAACAGCTCTCTCTCACAGTCAGGAAGTTCTTCCTCATGTTCAGATGGAATCTCCTTTCCTGTACTACAGTGTTTCTCAACCTTCCTAATGCAGCGACCCCTTAATACGATTCATGTTTCTTCTGAAGTCCTTGCAAACCATATATATCCATTAATCTTATAAAAGCAATTTCTCTTGAAATATTTAATCTCTCCTACAGATATATAGGCATTTCCCCCTGCAAGCCTTTGCAATCCCTTGTTGTTTACTCATCCAGTAGTTTCCGACTCTTCGTGACCTCATTGACTGCCCATGCCAGAGCTCCCTGTCGGCCGTCACCACCCCCAGCTCCTTCAAGGTTGCAATCCCTATGTACCTATATATCTCTATCTATCTACATGAATTTTATATATGAATTTTCCCCTCATATGTTTGCAGATCTTGAAAATCCTATAGATAGATAGATAGATAGATAGATAGATAGATAGATAGATAGATAGATAGATAGAGATTTCTATGTACTTATATACAGATATATAGGCACCGGGATTGCGGCGCAGCTGGCTGAGTGTCAGCTGCATTAAGATCACTCTGACCAAAAGGTCATGAGTTCGAAGCCAGCCCGGGTTGGAGTGGGTTTCCAACCAATTGTGTAGCCTGTTGTCGACCTTTGCAACCCGAAAGACAGTTGCATCTGTCAAGTAGGAAAATTAGATACCACCTTAAAGTGTGGGGAGGCTAAATTAACTAATTTATGAGGCCATAAAAAAGACTCCAGCAAAAGCACTCCAGCAGAAAACATGCGGTGAATGCGGAAGTACTTCATCAGTGTCGCAGATGGACGATGAAAGCTCCCCTGGCGGCCAGAAAAAGTTAAATAGCCTCTGTCTATGTCTGTATATATTGTATGTTAAAATTGGCATTAAATGTTTGCCATATATGTGTACACTGTAATCCGCTCTGAGTCTCCTGCGGGGTGAGAAGGGTGGAATATAAAAGCTGTAAATAAATAAATAAATAAATGTATACATCATCTTATATATGAATTTCCCCTCACATGTCTGCAAGTCCCTGCAAATCCTATATATAGATATTGATAAATAGAGGTACCTATATATCTGTATATCTGTGTGTATGTATATGTGTATATATATAATTTTATATAAGATTTTTCTCTCACATGTTTGCAAGTCTTTGCAAAACTTCTATAGATATAATTATCTACATAGAGATGTCTAGATAGAATATATGAATATAGATATATAGGGCTTGCAAATAATATGGAGGAAATGCACACAAAAATATATAGACATGTATAGATTTGAATATAGACATATAGGCCTTGCAAATATTGCAGGAAGGCAATGTGCATATATAGAGAGATGATCTGCAAATGTTTCAGGGAGAAATGCATATGTGAAATTAGTATATATAATTACAGATCTATATCTAGCTCATTAATCCACTTCATTAGCCTGCATTTCATTGGTGCATTTTAACTGTGTCTACTATGCTTTATGTATTGTCAGGGTCTTATTTCTGATCCCTCTGATTTAGTAATTACTATTTAGTTATTACTGTTATTATTTTTAACAGATGTATGGATGCATTTATATCCTGCTCAACAGTCACAATTTATCTGCAGATGAAATCTGTGTCTTTCTTCTGTTGTTACAGAGCTCTAGAAGCTCCTCTAAGTAAACACACAATGGGTGCAGAGGCTTCCAGACCCTCTTGCTATTTACCTGGGTGGGATCTGTCCTTCCCTTCCTCTCCTTGGATCAAAGCGCCTGCAAGACAAAGAAGGCAAGAGGTCATAAGAACGATACCACTGCCTGAGCCACCATTTTTGAGGAAAGTCTTTCTCAGCATCCCCACAAGCCGTACTTGGTTCCCTATGGGACATTGTTTTAGCCATCCCATGGAGCTTTTTGGGACAAGATGCAAGGTGTAGGCAGGGCCAAGGAGTGTTTCACATGAATCTGTTTGGCTTGTGGGACAGAGGGACTTGAAATCGATCTGCCCCATCACTCCATAATCCCCATCCAGGGAGAATGGCTACGGAGTGGCAGAGCAGGGGCAGGAAACAAGCGGAGACGCCAAGCGCACGTCTGATGGTACTTTTAAAACCCAAAATGGGGAAAGGCTTCCTAAACAGCAGGCTCCATCCTAAAAAGAGAGGAGGGAACTGTTGGAAATAGCAACCTTCCAAGCCTTCACTATGTATTTGTTTGTGTGTGTGTGTGTGTATGTATACTAGCCATCTCCTGCCATGCGTTGCTGTGGCCCAGTCTGTGTATATGTCTTTTGTGTGTGTATATATGTGTGTGTATATGTGTTTGTGCATATATATATATATACATACATATACATATATATGTATATATATGTGTGTGTGTGTATATGTGTTTGTGCATATATATATGTGTGTGTGTGTGTGTGTATGTATATATTTGTGTATTCATGTGTTTATATCTGTATATTTATTTATTTATTTGTTGTTTAAACTTATATGCCGCCACTCCCCTGGGGCTCGGAGCGGCTTACAAGAACAGGCTAAAATCGAACACAATTTAAAAACAATTTAAAACAATTTAAAAACAGCAATATCAGAGATCAAAGGCCCGTCGAAACAGATATGTCTTGCATGCCCTGCGGAAAGCTGATAAGTCCCGCAAGGCATGGACTTCAGGTGGCAGAGTATTCCAGAGTGATGGTGCCACTGCTGTAAAGGCTCTGCAACTGGTTGCTGTTAGATGCAAGGTCTTGACATTGGGAATTTCCAATAGATCTTGGTCCTCAGAACGGAGGGATCTCTGAGGTTGGTAGGGGGTGAGACAGTCCCTCAGGTACATCGGCCCCAGACCAAGCAAGGCCTTAAAGGTGAGTACCATCACTTTGAAAGTGATCCGGTGCTCAATTGGTAACCAATGCAGCTGTAGTAAGATTGGTGTTATGTGGCATCTCATCAGGATTCCCGCAAGAAGCCGAGCAGCTGCATTTTGTACCAACTTGAGCTTCCGGATCACCGACAGAGGGAGGCCAATGTAGAGGGTGTTACAGTATTCCAGTTTTGAGATGACCGTAGCCTGGATCACTGTAGCTAGGTCGTCCCTGGACAGGTAGGGGGCCAGCCATCTAGCCTGCCGCTGATGAAAAAAAGCGGTTCTGCTAACGGAGGAGACCTGGGCCTCCATCGTCAGCAGAGGGTCCAAAAGGACTCCCAGACTCTTTACCAATGATGATGGGCATAGCACCTCGCCATCCAGGGTAGGCAGCTGGATATCCCCACTGCCCGGTTGACCCAGCCATAGGATCTCCGTCTTTGCTGGATTCACCCTCAACCTGCTGGCACGCAGCCATCCAGTAACGGCCTCGAGGCACTGATGGAAATAATCGGATATGGAGTCCGGTCGGCCTTCCATCTTCAGCACCAGCTGAATGTCATCGACATACTGATAGCACTCAAGCCCAAAACCTCGAACCAGCTGAGCAAGTGGTCGCATATAGATGTTAAACAACAGAGGGGAGAGAATGGCCCCCTGAGGAACCCCACCAAGATAGAGGGGACCTCTCAGAAACCAGGCCTCCCCTCTCCACTCGCTGTCCACGGTTGTGAAGAAAGGAGGACAGCCAGTTTAAAGTGATACATTACATTTAAAATCAAAGAAAAATTTCAGTCAGCAAGATTCAAATGCCAGCCTAAATAAATAAGTTTTACAAGCTCTACGAAAAGATAGTAAGTCTCGGAGAGCTCATGTTTCCGCTGGCAAGGCACTCCACAGGTAAGGAGCCACCACCGTGAATGCTCTACGCCTAGTAGAGGGGAAAGCAAATGAAACCTTTGTGCTTACAGTGGGAACTGTCGAGATCTTTGGGGGCCACAGTCGATAACTTCATAATCTGGATGTGGGACAGGACCAGAGCACCCCTTAATCCATCTGTACTTAGGAGCTGCCATGGGAGGTGGGTTCCTTCGGAGATAAAACATCGAGAATTAAAGTTCTAGCATTTAAGAGTCAGGTTACTTCTCCAAGAACATACAAGAACAAGTAGCCACAACTAAACTTGTTCTGATGGACTTGGAGAGGTGATGAATGGGATTAATACAAAACATGACCCCCTATGGTGAGTTCAAGAATACAGGCTTCTTCCAAGACACTCCATTCTGTTCCTCCACTTCTCCTTACCTTATGGGAGTCTGTGGTACTTGAGCAGGTTCAGCCGCAGAATTTTGGGCCCGTTCCAGTGCTCTTCTAATATAATAATAATAATAATAATAATAATAATAATAATAATAATAATGACATATCTATTTGTATTCCACTTTTCTCCCTAAATAGGGCTCAAAGTGGGTCACAACATTTTAAAACAATACAAATCAATGATACATATAATAACATATAAATATATACGCAAGCATTTCCTTCCAATCTTATATATTTCCCTCTATGAATCACCTCAGAGGTTAAGATTATCTGGGGAGGCCCTGCTCTCAGTCCCATCTCCCTCACAGGTTCGAATGGTGGGGATGAGAGACAGGGCCTTCTCAGTGGTGGCTCCTCAACTACGGAACTCCCTCCCCAATGAAATTAGATCTCTGCCCTCCCTCTTGGCCTTCAGATAAAAAGTAAAAACGTGTCTATGGGCCAAGTCTTTTGGCAGTAAGCACTATAAGGAATGATCAGAGATTATCTATATAAATAAAAATGTAATGTTCGTTTGTGGGATTAACAGACTTCAAAAACCACTGGACGAATTGACACCAAATTTGGACACAAGACACCTAACAACCCAATGTATGTCTTTCACTCAAAAAAATTTATTTTGTCCTTTGGGAGTTGTAGTTGCTGGGATTTATAGTTCACCTACAATCAAAAAGCATTCTGAATTGAACCAAACTTGGCACACAGTTCTCCCATGACCAACAGAAAATACTGGAAGGGTTTGGTGGGCAGTATCCTTTGGATTTGGAGTTCACCTACATCCAGAAATCACTGTGGACTCAAACAATGATGGATCTGGACCAAACTCTACATGAATACTCAATATGCCCAAATGTGAACACTGGTGGAGTTTGGGGGAAAATAGAATCTTGACATTTGGGAGTTGTAGTTGCTGGGATTTATAGTTCACCTACAATCACAGAGCATTCTGAACCCCACCAATGATAGAATTGGGCCAAACCTCCCACACAGAACCCCCATGTGGGCCATAGCAATGTGTGGCAGGGGACGGCTAGTGTACAATAGATATTTGACTTTTGGAACAGCTTTGGACCATGATTTCTGAATTATGTGATTTTAACGTGTATATTAATATGTTTTTAACTCCACGTTTTAATTGTCTAAATGTTGTTACATTTTTATGATCTAATCCAGTGTTTCTCAACCTTCCTAATGCCGCGACCCTTTAATACAGTTCCTCATAATGTGGTGACCCCGAACCATAACATTATTTTTATTGCTACTTTATAACTGTCATTTTGCTACTGTCATGAATTGTAATGTAAATATCCGATATGCAGAATGTATTTTCATTTACTGGACCAAATTAGGCACAAATACCTGATACAAGTGAAGTAAATAAATAAATATGTAGCATTCAAGATACATGAAGCTCTGCACTTGGACAAAGTGTTCATTCCAGACATATTGAACAGTTAGCAATGCAGCTACAGACTAGTTAAGGAAATGACGGGAGTTTCAAGCTGTGTGAGTTTATGAAGGAGTGTGACCAGGTTAGATGAACTCAGGTATAGCTCTTTCTCCCGCTGAAATCTCTGGTGGCAAATATTGATTTCCCTCCACCTCCCTCCTTAATGCACAGGAAAGACAACAAACAGACCTGGCAAGACCCAACTGTAGGAAAGAGGGGAGTACATACCTTTTCCGATACCCACTCCTAAGGTCTTCAATGTAGTTCTTCCTCTCTATAGAATGCCCTCGGCACCTATTGAACACTAAGAGGGATACAAGCCTTAGAGGGGAATTCTGTGCACAGTCAACCCAAAATAAGTCCAACATTGCAGTGTGGAATGGGCCAGGATAATAATTATTTTAAACACTGCAGTAGTAGTAGTAGTAATAATAATAATAATAATAATAATAATAATTTGTTTATATTCTGCCCTGAAATGGCAATAATAAAAAAACGTTATTTATATTTTACGCTAAAATTACAATAATAATACTTTATTTATATTCTGGCTTAAAATTGCAATAATAATCTATATAAATAAAAATGTAATGTTCGTTTGTGGGATTAACAGAACTCAAAAACCACTGGACAAATTGACACCAAATTTGGACACAAGACACATATTAGGCCAACGAGTGACGATCACTCATAAGCACCCCCAAAAAATAGTGGAAGGGACTCAAAAAACCCAAAAAGCTAAATAACAATACAGAAAAGGAAGGAAGGAAAGGGAGAAAGAAAGCGAAAGAGAGAAGCATGGAAGCAAAGAGCGAAGGAAGGAAGGAAGGACGAAAGGAGGAAAGAAAGGAGAGAAAGAAAAAGAAAAAAGGGGGGAGGAGGGAAAGAGGTAGAGAAGGAAGGAAGGAGAGAAGGAAAGAAAAAGGGAAGGAAAGGGGGAGCAAAGGAAGGAGGAAAAAAGTAGAGAAAGGGAGGGAAGGAAATAAAGAGAGAATGAAGGATGGAAGGAAAAAGCAAAGGAAGGAAGGAAAGAGAGAAGGAAGAAAGAGAAAAAAGGAAGGAAAAGAAAAAGGGGGGAGGAAGGAAAGAGGTAGAGAAGGAAGGAAGGAAGGAAGGAAGGAAGGAAAGAAAGAGGGAGGGAAGGAAGGAAGGAGGGAAAGGAGAGAAAGAGGGAGGGAAGGTTGGCCACAGCAACGTGTGGCAGGTACAGCTAGTAATAATAATAATAATAATAATAATAATAATAATAATAATAATAATAATACTTTATTTATATTCCACCCTAAAATTATATTCTGCCTCATCTCCCCAAGGGGGACTCAGGGCAGATTCCAACATACAATGGCAAATATTCAATGATTCCATAAACAGACAAACATCAACATAATAATCCCAGAGGAACCCCACACATCAAAACAGTGTAAGAGCCTAACATCAATACATTAAACCCAGCATAATCAAACAAAAATTATATGAAGGCATAAAATCTGAACATAAAAACATTCACTTTGATTTATCGAAGCCAACTGTCATTCACCAAATTGTGCGGGTTAGTTGTATAGCAACACTCCCACTGTTATAATGCGTGAAGCAGCAACACTTGGGGCTATTGCTATCCCGGTAAGCAGACAAATGGTACTTTTCCAGCTGTTCTCCTGGGTATCCAGGATGTTTCCAATGGGCCACTAACCAGAGGATAAAGACAGGTGGGTCCACATTAGGTCCAATACTTTTTACTGTCCTTCATGCAGAGGGGTAAGGGCTAGGAGAAGGGAATATCTTCAGTGCCTTCAAGGCTGGGACAAAATGGCAAAATCCCCATTGCTCTTCATCCAGAATGGAAATAGAATTTAAAAAAAAAGTATGTTCACTTTAATGGACTATTTTATATCTCTCTGCTAGACTTACAACAAACATGGAATAACACCTGCCCTGCTCACCCTCTAAGTGACAAGCAAAGACTGAGGAAAACTCAGAACGACTGTTCAGCGGCCCAAACTTCCTTATACGATTACAAGGTCCTCCAGGTGTGATATGTGGGTCTGATCAGGGTAAATTGTAGGGGTGATAAGGAAATGTGATGTATATATTCAGTTTTATCATATTTATTTACTGTATTGTTATAAGTGTTTTATTTTACTACTTGGGGTGTAATCAAGTCTTATCAAACCTTGTTGTTTGGTTTGGTATTGTGATATGGTCTAAGAGCTAATCAATAAAATGGATTGTACGATTACAAGGCCCTCCAGGTGTGATTGGACCGCTCCTTCCAGCATTCCTCACTCCTGGTTAGCAAGGAAGGCTTGTAGGCAATAATATCTGGATGGCTGCATGTGTTAGAGGGCCTGTCCAGACAGTCACTTTAGCCTATGAGCTCCTGCAGAAAACAGGAGGGTGGTCAGACACCATTCTCTCAAACAAAGAAGCAATGGCTACAAGCAGCAAAAAACACGAGGTTTTCAGGTGCAAGAATATCCCAGTTCTGAGCTGAAAATCTGCATCTTTGCATGTCTGTATGTCCCTGCATTCGGAAATCACGGGATTTTTTTTATCTAAGTTTGTTTCCAGGTTTAAGATATTTGTTCCTGATTGGTCAGTTCCTAAAAAGAAGATAACACTTGAGTACAAAGCAAAAACTTTGTTTGTGTGCCAGAAATTTAATAAAACGTGTGGAGGGCACATTTTCTCTGGCCAGGACAAAGTTTTGTGCCCCCCTAGTCAACGTTGTACATCTTTTTACAAGAAGAGCAATCAGGAACAGTTATCTATAACCCAGTAACTTGTTGTTCCATGCCACAAGGACACAATCAAATCTGTCTGTACAGATGGCCTGGCAGCCAGGCTCTAAAAAGTGTCAATAATGACAAAGTTCGGTTCCTGGCTTGAAAGTGTTTGTTCCTGTTTGATTGTGCAGTGCTGACTTGGGCAGAAGTAGTCCTACCCTGCAAACTTTATTTGAGTGGCAGAAACTACATTAAACATGTCGAGGGCAAAGTTTCTCTGGCCAGGACAAAAAAAATGGAACTTTTGCAGTAATTCGCATATCTGCATGTCTGCATCTTGAGGGTTATAAAAAAAAACTGCCAAAGTTTCTGGCGGACATCACAAAGCATCAAGTGTGGACGACGGTGGCAGAAATCCCGAGGCCAATATGTCTGTACATGGACCTCTTCTGAAGTCCCGAGATTTTTGGCCCCTCACTAAAACCCGTGATTTGGTGCTGTCTGGAAGCGCCCTGAGTCCTAATTTAAATCAGCATTTGACTCTTGTCTTTCTAGCACTCTCTCAACTATAGAACCGTGAGAGAGCCTCAGAATCAGAATGACAATGTTTTCATCATGAAGTTAATAGAAAAGGCTTGTTATTTTGTAAAGAGGAATAAAATGCAGAAAGGTGCAATGCTTACATTCTATTGCCTTGTTTGGATGCATTCCTTCAACATCGATTAGGTACCTAAATACGATAACAGGTACAAGAACAAAGAGGTAATACCAGGTTATATATTTGAAAACATAAAATTAAAGACAAAATGGGACTGGGAAGTCCCATATCTACACACATAATAAAAGTAAATATATGTATGTATGTGTGTGGCTTGGGTGTCAACTTACAAAAAGCTCCTACTTTCACAAATAGCTATCGCTTTCAGTGCTCAGGAGACACCAAAGGCCCTCCCTCCAAGGACACAACAGGTTATAGAGAGCGCCGTAAACATGTCCAAGAGCCCTGCCAATGTTCTCCACAAACACCACACTGCCCACCACCCAAATGAAGGCTTTCATACAGGGAGAATTTCATCCTAGATTCCTCCACCACAGGCATCCCAGTGTTTCTTACTCTCTCCATTAGTGTGGAATTTGCATGACTCCGCTCACTGACTCTCCCTTAACCCTTTCCTATTATTTTCTATGCCACACAGCAAACAGAGAAATTGATCAGCAACTCAAGAGAGGTTTGGGGAGAATTCACCATAATTTATAAGAGTTGTAGGTACTGGGATGTATAGTTCACCTGCAATCTAAGTGCACAAAGGTGGAATTGGACCAAACTTGGCATAGAGAGCCCCCATGACCAGCAAAAAAATACTCCAGGTCTTTGGGGAAAATTCACTTTGATTTGGAGAAGTTGTAATTCACCGACATCCAAAGAGCATTGTGAACCCAAACACTGATGGATCTGGACCAAACTTGGCACACATACCTGACATGCTGAAATTTGATTACTGGAGGGTTTGTTTTTTTTTGGTGGGGGGGGGGGGGGGGGGGGGGGGAGGACTGGCCTTCTATGTTTTGCCTATTTTTTGTGGTACAATTAGGTGCCTTGGTTTATATTTGGGCCGGCTTATACTCGTATATTATACGGGTATATTTATGTTATTTTATCCCTTTAATCCTATCTCAGCAGACTGGTGACTAGCATTCCTTTCCCAAAGAGCAGCCTACCTGCAAACCAGGTAACCCGTTCGGTTCAAGCCATGCGTACAGTGAACGCCAATGAGCTTGTCTAGGAATAACAAAAAATACAAGTTGAACAGGCATAAGCATACTATTTGCTAATTGTCAATAATGCTCACGTCATGCTCACCGTTGTGCTGGTTTTCTGCCAGAAACTTCTTCACAACACTCTTGAACTGATAAATTGTTTCATTACTAGGTACTTCATGGCCAACGGTCAAAATCTTACAATACTGCAGCGTGTCTGGCAGCTCCTGCAAGAATTAAGGAAAGAAAAGAGGTTGTAATATACCTCAGAACAGGCCAGCTACCTGGAACAATATTCACATTTCAAGGCAGAGAAAAGATTTGAAATTACTTGCAGCAGTGGGAGCAATTGCAAAAGGGCTCTGTGAAGCACATCTATCCCAGTGTTTCTCAACCTGGGGGTCAGGACCCCTGGAAGGATTGCGAGGGGGTGTCAAAGGGGTCACCAAAGATCATCAGAAAACACAGTATTTTCTGTTGGTCACGGATGTTCTGTGTGGGAAGTTTGGCCCAATTCAATCATTGGTGAGATTCAAAGGGATCTTTGATTGTGGGTGAACTATAAATCCCAGCAACTATAACTCCCAAATGTCAAATCTATTTTCCCCAAACTCCATCAGTGTTCACATTTGGTCATACTGAGTATTCCTGCCAAGCTACATCCATCATTGTTTGAGTCTACAGTGCTTTCTTGAGGAAGGTGAACTACAAATCCAAAACTCAAGGTCAATGCCCACCAAACCCTTCCAGTATTTTCTGTTGGTCATGGGAGAACTGTGTGCCAAGTTTGGTTCAATTCCATCATTGGTGGGGTTCAGAATGTTCTCTGATTGTTGGTGAACTATAAATCCCAGCAACTACAACTCCCAAATGACAAAATCAATCTCCTCAACCCCACCAGTATTCAAAATGAGGTGTATTGGGTATTTGTACCAAATTTGGTCCAGTGAATGAAAATACATTCTGTATATCAGATATTTACATTACAATTCCTAAAAGTAGCAAAATGACAGTGATGAAGTAGCATGAAAAATAATGTTATGGTTGGGGGTCACCACAACATGAGGAACTGTATTAAGGAAAGTTGAGAACCCTTGGTCTATCCTAAAGCTGAAGGTACAGCTCATAAATAGAACTGACCTTTGGCTGGTAATAGCGGGTGGTGTACGTCAAATCAATGATCAAACCCAGATCTTCCTTCTGCTCCCTGATTTGATTGATGAGGTCTTCTGGAGTAAAGCGCTCTTGTGGGGCGAGCTTAAATCCAAACCTCTGGAAAAAAAAGTCAGACAATTCAGCCATATCTTCTAAGCTGCCATCAATCTTTGGGACGTCTTTTGACCCATCAGAAGCAGAGTCCATATTTGCATAGTCAGGTATTCCTTGATTTTATCCCATGCTTTGTTCGCAAAGAGATTATTATTGTATACCTTCAAGGCAACTATACAAGTTACATTGTCAGACCATAGTTTTTACCCGCTCATCACTATTTAATTACAAGGACCAGAATGGAAATTAAACTTCTACCTACATTGCAACTTACCTCGTGAAGAGGAACTTTAAAGGCAATGAAGCGTGTCTTGGGTAGTCTTCTTCCAAGAGGTAAATAATGCGTCCATCTAGAAAAGAAACATTGCAATTTTCTACTACTGTACAAAAACAGATAGGAAAGGACAGGAGCAATCAGATGGACCAAGAGAAAGACTGCAAGAAGCAGACAGGCTAAAATGGAGAAAAATATTTTCATTCACCTACAAATCCCATCAGACATATTCAGCATCGTTATTTATTTATTATTATTTACAGCATTTATATACCGCTTTTCTCACCCTGAGGGGGACTCAAAGCCGTTTACACATAGATAATGGCAAAAATTCAATGCCTTACAACTACAATAAAACCACACTTTAAACATAGATCATATTAAAAACAGTACATCATCAAATCACTGTTCAACGGGGAAAAAGTTGCGGGCCTGAAGATAGTTTTCTTTTATGATTTTGGGGTGCTGAAAATGAAAATGACATTTAAAAATGTATATTGGCTCTAGTTTTTATGATATAAGCAATCACGTGATCACGTATGGTTGAAAAAATGCATGTTGCGACTTACACTATGGAAGATTCTAGAATATTCTAGAAAGTTTGATGACGCAGTATTAGTGCCGTGTGCAAAAGCCCGAAAGCCCTATATAAGGCCAGACTTTTGAACGGTGAGGGTCAGTCAGTTGAAGACTGAGACAGTATCGTTAAACATCGTTTTACATTGTTGTTTTCACTGTAGTTATGCCTCGCACGTGTGTAAATAAAGCACTATGGAAAAAAGATATCAAGGCAAATGGACTCCGTCAATGCTGTCAGACTACTGCTGGAGCATTGTAAGAGACAATCCTTTCCTTGAATACAAAAGAAAAGTCAAGAGAAGCAAACAGGATATAAACTAAAGTCACGATTAAAGCGACATTTAAACTTTCAGACTTTTCAACTGCATTAGGCCTACTAATATAGTTTCTTGCTGCACAAACATAAACAATAGACTAATTAAATAAATATTTCTCATGTATAAACTATTGGCAATATAATTTGACTAAAATTTAGTAAATATTCACGGTTTATATACATGCAGAAAGGTTAGGCGCATTATTAACGAATTACCTATTGTGGAGAAAATTAAAATAGCAGTTGCATAAAAACCAGAGCCAATTAACACATTTAATTATTATATTTGAATTCAGCATGTTAAATTTATTAAGAAACGGCACATTTCGTTTCCGCAACTGAGAAAAACTGAAAATTTGTAGAATATCAAAAGTTATTAAAACCATAAAACAATCCCATCAGTCGAGTCACTGTTCCAGTCCTTGCCCCACTAAAAGCTGCATACATCTATTGTCCGAAAGCCTGGTCCCAGAATCATGATTTTAATTTTTTCTAAAGGTCAGGAGCGAGGGAGCAGATCTTACCTCCTTTGGGAGTGTGTTCCATAGGCAGGGGGCTACAGCCAAGAAGGCCATGCTCCTCATCCCTGCCAGCCACATTTGCGCTGTTGACGGGAACGAGAGCAGGGCCTCCTCGGATGATCTTAAATTGCGAGATGGGACATAGGGGCAGATGCGTTCTGACCGTATAGAGCTTTATAGGTCAAAACCAGCACTTTGAATTGGGCTCGGAGATGGACTGGCAGCCAGTGGAGCTGGCATAACAGGGGGGTGGTATGCTCCCTGTATGCGGCCCAGTTAGTAATCTGACTGCCGCCCGTTGAACTAACTGAAGTTTCCGAACCGTCTTCAAAGGCAGCCCCATATAGAGCATGTTGCAGTAATCTATTCGGGATGTAACAAGAATTTACCAGTAGTTTCTGCATTTCCCACTTCGGCTTATACTTATGTGGAGATTGGGTCCACATTGACTTTAAATGTTTTTAGGATTGACATTTATTGCTCTGCATTCCTTTCTATGCCTTTATTTTTGCACATTCTTGAAAGTGCAAGAGTGAGCACCTGAGCACAGAATCGAACTCTGATGTCTGGAGCAGTATAGATTACTTGGCCAAACTTCAGAAATGTTATATTAGTTAAAGCTTGCTCTGGCACTTGCAATTTAGTATATTAATTGTACATGCATTATCTAGCTGCTGTCTTCCCATGTGTACTATTGGGTTCATTTATGGGGCACAGCTTAATTAACTCACCACACTGAAGTCATTTCAGATTATTGGGTTAAAAAAGCAATCTAATGTATGATGAAGAGTCTGAAAGACACAAGCAGGTACCCACACTGTCTTCCTTTTATAGGGATTTGAAGACTTGGATGTTTAAACAAGCCTTTGAGAATGTGTAAGATAAAAGTAGGCTCTGAATTGGGGAATCTTTGCAGAAGTCAAAGTGTCGGTTACATTTGTGTATTGTGTGGATTTTGTCGCTGCCTGTTTTTGTGCTGGGCTTTGGGTCCGAGTTCTGCAGCCTGGAGTTCCTGTTCCTGTGTGTGTTCGACTTGGACTGACTTCTCGTGAGTGTGGTTTTCTCCCTTCCTGGATCTCAGATTGGTTTGACGAAGACACTGCTTGACGGACTTGGAAACGACACTTCTTTGGATTTCACCTATGACGACTCCTGGACTTTGTCTGGCTTTGGTTACTCTTTCGGCGGTTTATCTTTGCTGTTAACTGTTTGAGTGCGGCGTTGTTTGTTTGCCACTAAGTACTGCATTTAATCCAGTTCTTTTCTCTGGTTAATCCGAATTATGTTTCTGTTTGCTTTTTAAACCAAGGTTGGCTAATTTTTTGAGTTTTAGCCAGAGGCACTGAAGTTAAGTTTCTCTGAGCTTCTGTGTTTTTGTTGCATTAAACTGTACTTTGGAACGAATACTTTGTGTGGCCCCTTTAAGGCGTCTGTGTCTCGACAGTTTGAGTCCACAGTGATCTCTGGATGTAGGTGGACTACAACTCCAAAACCAAAGGACACTGCCCACCAAACCCTTCTAGTGTTTTCTGTTAGTCATTATTATTATTATTATTATTATTATTATTATTAACTTTATTTATACCCCGCAAAATCTCCCGAAGGACTCGATGCGGCTTACAAAGGCCAAGGCCGCAACAAACAACATACAAATATAACATAAAACTCATAAGGAAATAATAAAACATCAAGCAAAGACAATAAAACACTAAAAACAATGACACATGATGCATTTAAAATCTAAAAGGCCGGGCCAAATGTAATGGACAAAATTTAAAAGGGCTGAACTTGACAGGAGGTATGTAGAGGTTTTTTGGAGGTAAGTGCAATGTGCAGACAATCCTAGTCTCTAACAAAGTGCATTTGGGACATGATGCCAGGAGTTTCCTAATCTGTAAAGGCACACTGGAACAGCCAGGTCTTCAGGCTCTTCCTAAAAATTGCCAATGTTGGGGCTTGTCTGATGTCCTTGGGGAGTGTTCCAGAGTCGGGGGGCTACCACAGAGAAGGTCCTGTCCCTCGTCCTCACCAAACTCGCTTGCAACGCAGGTGGGATCGTGAGCAGGGCCTCTCCAGATGATCGAAGGGAACGTGTGGGTTCATATATGGAGATCTGTGTGCCAAGTTTGGTTCAATTCCATCGTTGGTGGGGTTCAGAATGTTCTTTGGTTGCAGGTGAACTATAAATCCCAGCAACTATAACTCCCAAATGATAAATGGTGGTCCCTCGGCTGTGGAACACCCTTCCCACGGACATTAGACTAGCACCATCTCTAATGATATTCCGCTGTTCAAGCAGGCGTTCGAATAATTAGTGCAGTGATTGGTAATGAATATAGGAATGGAACAACGGAAGACGAATTTGGATTATGTTTTGGATGATGAGACGACGCTGAATGGTTATCGTAGTAATGGTGTTAAATATGTATAGTGTTAGGTTGTGAATTGTTTTTATTCTGTAGTTTTGAATCTTGCTGTTCTTGTTTGTTGTACACCGCTGTGAGTCGACCCCGGGCTGAGAACAGCAGTATATAAGTAAAGTAAATAAATAAATAAAATGATAAATAATAAAGTCAATTTTTTTGAGTGAAGGACATGCATTGGATTGTTAGGTGTCTTGTGTCCGAATTCGGTGACAATTCGTCCAGTGGTTTTTGAGTTCTGTTAATCCCACAAACGAACATTACATTTTTATTTATATAGATATTATTTTGTATTGCTTTGTATTGTTGTTATTGCGTTTCTGTTGTGATGTGTTGTTGGGCTTGGCCTCATGTAAGTCGCTCCGAGTCTCTTGGGGGGATGGTGGCGGGGTATAAATAAAGTTTTATTACATTATTATTATTATTATTATTATTAGGTTCTTGTAGGTTTTTTCGGGCTATAGGGCCATGTTCTAGAGGCATTTCTCCTGACGTTTCGCCTGCATCTATGGCAAGCATCCTCAGAGGTAGTGAGGTCTGTTGGAATTAGGAAAATGGGTTTATATATCTGTGGAATGGCTGGGGTGGGGCAAAGAGCTCTTCCCTGCTGGAGCTAGGTGTGAATGTTTCAACTGATCACCTTCATTAGCATTTGAAGGCCTGCCTGAGCCTGGGAAAATCTCTTGCTGGGAGGTGTTAATCTGTGCCTGGTTGTTTCCTCTCTGTTGTTTTGCTGTTGTAATTTTAGAGTTTTTTAATACTGGTAGCCAGATTTTGTTCATTTTCATGGTTTCCTTTCTGTTGAAATTGTCCACATGCTTGTGTATTTCAATGGCTTCTCTGTGTAGTCTGACATGGTGGTTGTTGGAGTGGTCCAGCATTTCTGTGTTCTCAAATAATATGCTGTGTCCAGGCTGGTTCATCAGGTGCTCTGCTATGGCTGACTTCTCTGGTTGAAGTAGTCTGCAGTGCCTTTCATGTTCCTTGATGCGTGTTTGGGCAGGGCGCTGCGTTTGGTGGTCCCTATGTAGTCTTGTCCACAGCTGCATGGTATACGGTAGACTCCTGCAGAGGTGAGAGGATCCCTCTTGTCCTTTGCTGAACGTAGCATTTGTTGGATTTTCTTGGTGTGTCTGGAGATAGTTTGTATGTTGTGTTTCCTCATCAGTTTCCCTCCATGGTCAGTGGTTCCCTTGATGTATGGCAAGAACACTTTTCCTCTGGGTGGGTCTTCGTCTTGAATTTCGTGGGTTGCTCTCAGTCTTGCAGCTCTTCTGATGTCTGAGGGGGAGTCTCCATTGTGGTCATTCCACAGATATATAAACCCTTTTTCCTAGTTCCAACAGACCTCACTACCACTGAGGATGCTTGCCATAGATGCAGGCGAAACGTCAGGAGAAATGCCTCTAGAACATGGCCATATAGCCCGAAAAAACCCACAACACCCCCCCCCCCCCCCCCCCCCCCCCCACCCCCCCCCCCCCCCCCCCCCCCCCCCCCCCCCCCCCCCCCCCCCCCCCCCCCCCCCCCAACCCCCCGAAAAAAACCACAAGAACCTAGTGATTCCAGCCATGAAAGCCTTCGACAATACATTAATTTAAATACTTTCACATTACCACAATCAGTGGATTTTGGTCTCCACGGTTTTAGATGAACCAATTTTTCTTTTCAGTTTTACCTTCGATGCCAGGCATGGGCCAACTTCGGCCCTCCAGGTGTTTTGGACTCCAACTCCCACAATTCCTAACAGCCGGTAGGCTGTTAGGAATTGTGGGAGTTGAAGTCCAAAACACCTGGAGGGCCCAAGTTGGCCCATGCCTGGCCTAGGCTCTCCCTTCTTTCAGGTTGGGCCAGGAAGGCTCTATGTACTCCGTTCTCAGGTTCTTACCTATCCGGTAGCTTGTTCTTCTTTCCCATTTCCGTCCCTCAGGCCTCTGCTTCCAACGAGGCGCTCCCCTCGATTACCTTCCTACCAAAGTCGGTTAAACATCCGCTTCCGTTTTTTTGCGCCGACGTGCTGGGATGACGTCACCGCGTCAGGACACGGGAGGCTCGGCGTCCAATCAGCGTCAAAGGAAAAAAAAGAGAAGCGCGCATGCGCATAAGAGGCTGAGGCCTGCCTGGCTGGCGGCCGGGGCTAAAGTGAGAGTCTCTCCTGCTTGTTTTCCTCTTCTCTCGGTGTCTCTCCATTCAAGCCCCGTCGGGATCGAGGCCGCTCTTAAAGGTGAGTGAAGGCCCTTGGGCAACTCTGCACATGCTCAACAGAGGCCCTGTTCCAATAGCATTCTCTCCTGACGTTTCGCCTGCATCTGTGGCAAATGGCACCTTCAGAGGGTCTTCAACAGAAAGGAGGAAACCATTAAAATGAACAAAATCTGGCTAGCAGTATTTAAAAAACTCTAAAATTACAACAACAAAACAACAGAGAGGAAACAATCAGGCACATCTAATCACCTCTCAACAAAAGATTGCCCCAGGCACTGCCAGGCCATCAAATGCTAATCAAGGTGGTCAGTTGAAACATTCACACCCAGCTCCAACAGACAAGAGTTCTTTGCCCCACCCTGGTCATTCCACAGATATATAAACCCATTTTCCTAGTTCCAACAGACCTCACAACCTTTGAGGATGCTTGCCATAGATGCAGGCAAAACGTCAGGAGAGAATGCCTCTACACCATGGCAAATAGCCCGAAAAAACTACAACAACCCAGTGATTCCGGCCATGAATCATTATATTATATATATCTGTGGAATGACTAATGTGGGACAAAGGATTCCTGTCTGTTGGAGCTAGGTGTGAATATAAACCCATTTTCCTAGCTCTAACAGACCTCACAACCTTTGAGGATGCTTGCCATAGATGCAGACAAAACGTCAGGAGAGAATGCCTCTAGAACATGGCCATATAGCCCGAAATAACCTACAACAATTCAGAGGGTCTGTTGGAAATGAGGCATGTGTATATATACCAGTGGAATGATGTCCAGGGTGGGAGAAAGAAGGCTTGATTAGCATTGAGTAGCCAAGAAGTTTGCAAAGTGAATCGGAAGGAACAATAGCGTCAAACTACAAGAAAGGAGATTCCACCTGAACATGAGGAAGAACTTCCTGACTGTGAGAGCCGTTCAGCAGTAGAACTCTCTGCCCCGGAGTGTGGTGGAGGCTCCTTCTTTGGAAGCTTTTAAACAGAGGCTGGATGGCCATCTGTCAGGGGTGCTTTGAATGCAATTTTCCTGCTTCTTGGCAGGGGGTTGGACTGGATGGCCCATGAGGTCTCTTCCAACTCTATGATCCTATGATTCTGCATAGAGGTAGCCTGGCCTCAGTTGCATGGAGGCATCCTCTGTTTGGGGATCCTCTGTTTAGCACTTGATTATTTACTGTCTGGAGTTCCTTTGGTTCTTTATTTACTGCCTTGATTCTGGTGTGTTTTTAATACTGGTGGCCAGATTGTGTTCATTATCATGGTTTCCTCTTTTCTGTTGACATTGCCCTTGTGCTTGTCTGTTGGAGGCAAGTGTGAATGTTTCTATTAAGCAAAATAATAATAATAATAATAATAATAATAATCTTTATTTATACCCCACCACCATCTCCCCAAAGGAGTCTCAGAGCGGCTTACATGAGGCCAAGCCAAGAAATGCATTACAACAAAATAAAACCAAAACACAAAATAAACATCGCAATAAAATAAATAAAACATAATAATACACTAAAATAATGCAAAATACAGTAATAAATAAATCACAATCACAGTGAGCGGGCCACATGTGAAAAGTAAAATGATAAAAACTCAGGATGAGATAGAAATAAAACACAAATATTTGTGAAGGAAAAACTCATTGGAAAACGGAGTAATGGAGACAGACCTTCAAACAGGCAGTGTGGGGACAGGCATTATGAGGGAGCGAACAGAAGGAGATGTAGGCTCACTCTCCAAAAGTGCAGCGGAAAAGCCAGGTCTTGAGACCCTTCTTGAAGGCTGCTAGAGTGGGGGCTTGCCTAATCTCACCAGGCAATGAATTCCAGAGTTGTGGGGCCACAGAGGAGAAGGCTCTCTCCCTCGTTCCCATAAGTCGGGCCTGTGAGAAAGGAAAGGGCGAAAGGAGGGCCTCTCCTGAAGATCAAAGAGAGTGGGCCGGTTTGTGGAAGGAGATGCGGTCATGAAGGTAGGTAGGTCCTAAACTGTTTAGGGCTTTATAGGTGATGACCCTTGAATTTGGACCGTAAAATAAACGGCAGCCAATGGAACTCCTTAACAAGAGCGTTGACCGCTCTCTGTAATTCGCCCTGGTTATTAATCTAGCTGCTGAACATTGAACCAGTTGGAGTTTCCGGGCCGTCTTCAAGGGTAGCCCCACATAGAGTGTACTGCAATAGTCCAATCTAGAGGTAACTAAGGTGTGGACCACCGTGGTCAAGTCAGGCTTCACAAAGTATGGTCGCAGCTGGCGCACAAGTTGTGCGAAGGCCCTCCCGACCACCGCCGACACCTGCGCATCAAGCGTCAGCGCTGAATCCAGGAGGACCCCCAAGCTGCGGACCTGTGACTTCAGAAAGGAGGAAACCATGAAAATGAACAAAATCTGGCTTCCAGTACAGTAAAGTCTTGCTTATCCAACCTTTGCTCATTCAACGTTTTGTATTATCCAACTCAGTCTATCTCCCGCCCGGATCCATGGCTGTTTCAATACATTGCGATGTTTTGGTGCTATATTCGTAAATACAGTAATTACTACATAATTTTACTGTGTATTGAACTGCTTTTTATGTTGATTTGTTGTCAAACATGATGTTTTGGTGCTTAATTTGTAAAATCATAAGGTAATATGACATTTAATAGGTTTTTCATTAATCTGTCCTCATTATCCAACATTTTTGCTTATCGGAACATTCTGCTAGCCCGTTTGTGTTGGATAAGTAAGACTCTACTGTACTAAAAAAACTCTAAAATCAGAACAGTAAATAAAGAGCAACACTCAGAAAATATGGAAGAACCATGGCCAGTTAACTCCTCCCAACAAAGAATTCCCCCAAGCAGGAATCAGCCAGGTGAGTAATTGCAGCATTCACACTGGCCTCCAACAGACAAGAGTTCTTTCTCCCACCATGGGCCTTCCACATATATTGCTTAGGTAAAGGTAAAGGTTGTCCCCTGACATTAAGTCCAGTCATGTCTGACTCTGGGGTGTGGTGCTCATCTCCATTTCTAAGCCGAAGAGCCGGCGTTGTCCGTAGACACCTCCAAGTTCATGTGGCCGGCATGACTGCATGGAGCTCCGTTACCTTCCCGCCGGAGCGGTACCTAGTGATCTACTCACATTTGCATGTTTTTGAACTGCTAGGTTGGCAGAAGCTAGGGCTGACAGCGGAAGCTCATGCCGCTCCCCGGAATCGAACCTGCGACGTTTCGATCAACAAGCTCAGCAGCTCAGTGCTTTAGCCCACTGCGTTGCTTAGTTTACAATATACCTCACAACCTCTGAGGATGCCTGCCATTGATGTGGGTGAAACTTCAGGAGAGAATGCTTCTGGAACATGGCCATACAGCCTGAAAAACACCTCAACCCAAGGATACTACTGTCCACTTCTCAAACATTTGGATTGAGTTACCTTATGGACCCAGGTAGTCCCATGGTATAGGATTTACTATATATATAGTAAATACATATAGTTATATATATAAAACAGCGCTCCATGCAGCCATGCCAGCCACATGACCTTTGAGGTGTCTACGGACTCTTTGGCTTAGAAATGGAGATGAGCACCACACCCCAGAGTTGGACATGAGTGGACTTAATGTCAGGGGAAAACCTTTACCTTTTATATACATAGGAATGCACAAGATCAACTCCTGGAAATATTGGGAGGTGCTTCTGTGGGCCCAAACTCATAGCAGATTCTAAATTTACAGACCCAGGCTCCAATCTGTATCAGCAGCTCCTCAGAAATAAACACCAGATGTGTGAAGAAGCCAATTTCTTGGTGCTGCTCTCTTCCTTCCTGCCAGGGACCAGGATGAGGGGCAAGAGGAGTCCTTTGCCCCAACGGCGTTAGCAGCCAAAGACGTGGAGACATGTCATACCGAGGCAACGAACGCGATTTCCAGACCTCTGCACGGAAAATGGGGACCTCCCTGCTTTTCCAGCTGTCGGTCCACGAGAGAGAGCTGGATCTGGTCTTCCTGGATCACAGCTATGCCAAGCCCTGGAGTGCCCACCCAGATGCCAGCAATGCCCGCCCTACCCGCCTGCTCTTTGTGACACCTAAGAGGCACCAAGACAGCGGCACCATGTGAGTGTCACTCGTCTGTCTCGCTGTCTGTGCATGTTGACTTAGGAAGATCTCTTGACTTAGAAACCTACAGGATCCCCAGTCCCAATCTTGCAAATTCTGGGAAACTGCGGCTACTTGGATTGAATCAGTCCATCTGTATTGTAGTTTCTCTTTGAACTCTCTCTTCCTTCCACTTTCCCAAGCATTATGGTCTTTCCTAAGAAGTAGCATTGTTTCATGCTATGACCATAATAGAGTAATCTCGGCCATCTTCAGAGAATCCAGGCTTGGTTTGTTCTCGGATCCATATGTTTGTCTTTTTAGTGATCTGTGGTCTTTTCTAGCTCTACTTTTCAAATTATTTGACAACCCCCCCCCCCCTCCCCGTATTGTCCTTTACTGTCCAGTTTTCAATTCCACAGAGAAATCTATATAAATAAAAATGTAATGTTTATTTGTGGGATTAACAGAACTCAAAAACCACTGGATGAATTGACACCAAATTTGGACGCAAGACACCTAACAACCCAATGTATGTCCTTCACTCAAAAAAAATGATTTTGTCATTTAGGAGTTGTAGTTGCTGGGATTTATAGTTCACCTACAGTCACAGAGCGTTCTGAACCCCACCGTATTCCGTGCTATAACTGCTGAGTTTAGTCTAGACACCCCCCCCCCCCCGGGAGTCACAAGGGGGTGCCAGAGGAATCGCCAAAGACCATCAGAAAACACAGTATTTTCTGTTGGTCATGGGGGTCCTGAATGGGAAGTTTGGCCCAATTCTATCCTTGGCGGAGTTCAGAATACTGTTTGATTGTAGATGAACAATAGATCCCAGCAACTACTACTCCCAAATATCAAGCTCTATTTTCCCCTAACTCCACCAGTATTCAAATTTGGACAGATCGGGTATTTGTTCAAAGTTTGGTCCAGATCCATCATTGTTTGAGTCCACAGTGCTCTCTGGATGTAGGTGAACTACAACTCTAAAACTCAAGGTCAGTGCCCACCAAACCCTTCCAGTATTTTTTGTTGGTCATGGGAGTTCTGTGTGCCAAGTTTGGTTCAATTCCATCGTTGGTGGAGTTCAGATTGCTCTTTGATCATAGATGAACTATAAATCCCAGCACTACAACTCCCAAATGACAAAATCCATCCCTCTCCAACCCCAACAGTATTCAGATTTGGCCGTATTGGGTATCTGTGCAAAATTTTGTTCAGTAAATGAAAATACATCCTGCATATCAGATTACATTATGATTCATAACAGTAATAAAATGACAGTTATGATGTAGCAACGAAAATACTTTTTATGTATTTTTGTTGGGGGGTCACCACAACATGAGGAACTGTGTGAAGGGGTCACGGCATTAGGAAGGTTGTGAACCATTGGTTTAGTCCATGGTGTGTTCTATGCAGACATTATGTCACTTAGGTTTTCTTGTTAAGAGGACATTAACCAGCTGGAAGCAGTGGTTATGTTCCCTGAAATGGCAATGTCTCCGTCCAGTGAGGCTGATGTCCCTATTGATGTGGAAACGGTGACCCCTACGCCAGTTCCACTGTACGACAACCAGAAGGCCCGGACGGTGATGAACGAGTGTGAACGACACGTGATCTTTGCTCGCACTGATACGGACACCCCGCCTCCCCCAGATGACTGGGAGGAACATATGAACAGGTAACGAATGGGAGGAGAAGTGGTGAGTAGTAGAAGGGAGGAAATAAACATTGGTTCCCCATTGACGCCATGCTTTTCAACTCTGACTTATCCAAACCCTAGTTCAGAGCCAGGAACAACTGGGTTGTTGGCTGGGTTATTTGTCGGCTGGGTTCAGTGCTCTCTGGATAAGGGTGAACTACAACTTCTAGATTCCCAGGGTAACCACATCCAAACCCTACCTGTATGCACAGTTGGCCATGTTGATTCTGTGTGCCACATTTGATCCAGAATTGTTATCGGCTGGGTTCGATGCTTTCTGAATGCAGGGTAAACTACAACTCCCACATGTGTGGATCAGTTCCCCAAATCCCTCCATTATGTTATGCTCTGGGGAGGCCCTGCTCTCGCTCCCGCCTCCTTTGCAGATGTGTCTGGCGGGGACAAGAGACACGGCCTTCTCAGCGGTGGCCCCTCGACTGTGGAATGCCCTACCTAGAGATATAGGATCAGCTCCCTCCCTCCTGACTTTTCGAAAAAAGGTGAAAACCTGGCTTTTTGAGCAGACCTTCCCAAATACGGAATAGCTAAATGGAATTATGGAACTACTTGATAATGCAATGGAATAATGATTTGACATGAAGACACTCACAATAATGTTTTAAGTTTTTGTATGGTTTTTATATTTTTTTTTATATCATATGCTGTTGTTTTTAACAGAATTTCTTGATTGTTTTTACTTGTTATAGTTGTTGAGGCATTGAATTGTTGCCAATTTGTGAACCTCTCCGAGTCGCCTCTGGGCTGAGAGGAGCAGTATATAAATATAGTAAACAAATAAATGTTGGTCATGGGGTCTGTATGCCAAGTTTGATCCAGATCTGTCATTGGTGGGGTTCAGAATGCTCTCTGGATGCAGGGTGAACTACAACTCCCACGCAAGTGGGTCAGTTCTACCAAAATCCCTCCCCTATGTTCTGTTGGTCATGGGGGGGGGGGGGGGGTGTCTGTGTGGCATGTTTGGTCCAGGACCCTCACTCATGCGGGTCACAGTGATCTCAGGACATGAATGAAGGTACTGCAAGTCCCATCATCCATGGTTCATCCTCCTCCTAAAGGGTTAAGGGAGAGGCAGTGGGCGGGGTCATACAAATTACACACCAATGGCAAGAGTAAGAAACACTGGGATGCCTGTGGTGGAGGAAAAACAAATTCTGGGATGAAATGAAAGCCTTCACTTGGGTGGTGGGCAGTGTGGTGTTTGTAGAGGACATTGGCAGGGCTCTTGGACATGTTCATGGCGCTCACTATAACCTACAGTGTCATTGGAGGGAGGACCATTGGTGTCTCCTGAGTGGTGGGAATTATAGTTGTTTGTCTGTGTAAGTGGACACCCCAGCCAGACACACACAGGCATATTTTCACTTTTATTATGTGTGTAGATTACAAAACCTGGTTTTTTGGTTTCCCTTGCAGATCTGGCTGGACAGTGGCTCAGAACAAGCTCTTCAATAAAATCCTCAAGGCTTTGCAGTCGGACAGACTGGCCCGGCTAGCTAACGAAGGGGTAAGGGCTCCTTCATTCTCTCTGTATTGGTCCATCTGATGGATGTAGGGCATGTTTACATCATTCAATGAAGAGGGATCTTCACTAGGGCCAGCAAAATATTCTCAATGAGGACACTGAAACACTGTTTTTTTAAAAAAAAAATCAGGATGATTTGCACTTGACTCGTGCACCAGCATGTCTATGCTTTCCCTTTTCATGTCAGGAAGAGTTCTCCCTCAACCTGTCTGACCGAGATGTGAGGTTTTTAACACCAAGCTGTGTCCCTTCAGTTTGGACTTTGTTTTGTCGGCATCCCTTTCAGTCTTTCTGTTTTCTGTTCTGCAAGGCTTGCAATGAACCAGTCCTCAGAAGGATCGCAGTGGACAAATGTGCCCGACGAGTCCGTCAGGCTTTGGCCAGCATCAGTTGGGACAGCAAACTCATCCAGTGGCTGCATTCGACTCTGGTGGAGACCCTCAGTTTGCCCATGCTGGCTGCATACCTGGATGCCCTGCAGACTCTGAAGGGGAAGGTGATGAGCATGAAGTGTTTATAGTGTGTGCATGTGTGTATGTTCATGTGCCTATATACCATATATACTTGAGTATAATCTGAGTTTTTCAGCTCTTCCTTTAGGATGAAAAAGCCCCGCTCAGCTTATACTGGATTCAAAGTTATTTATTATTTTATTCTATTTTTATTATAACATTTATGTTAGTTTACTCTATTATTAATATTTTTATTACATTTATTATTTTACTCTATTTTTATTATTACATTTATATTATTTTACTCTATTAGTTTTATCAAATTTATTGTTTTATTCTATTAGTATTACATTTATTATTTTACTCTATTATTACTGTTACTACATTTCCATTATTTTATTCTATTATTAGAGTAAAATTATTAGAGTTATTTATTATTTTACTCTGTTATTAATATTTTATTACATTTATGTTATTTTACTCTATTTTTATTATTACATTTATGTTATTTTACTCTATTATTTTTATCAAATTTATTATTTTATTGTATTAGTATTACATTTATTATTTTACTCTATTATTACTGTTACTACATTTCCATTTTTTACTCTATTATTATTATTGTTATTTGTACATTTACATTATTTTACTCTATTTATTATTGTCATTATTACATTTACTATTTTACTCTATTACTGTTATTATTACATTTACATTATTTTACTCTGTTATTATTATTTTTATTATATTTATTATTTTACTCTATTATTATTATATTTGCATTATTTTACTCTATTAATAATTTTGTTACATTTATTATTTCACTCTATTTTTATTATTACATTTATATTATTTTACTCTATTTTTATCACATTTATTATTTTACTCATTATTAGTATTACATTTATTATTTTACTCTAATATTACTGTTGCTACATTTACATTATTTTACTCTATTATTTTTATTACATTTATTATTTTACTCTCTTTATTATTATTGGAAATATTCGTAAGCTTAAGCGTCTGAAGGGAAAAAAGAAACGGCCTGAGGCCTGGAATTGTGGAAGTTAAAGTGCAAAACACCTAGAGGGCAGAAGTTTTCCCATGCCTTCTGTAGATAGTGCTCTTGTCCAACAGACAAGAGAGGTATGAGAGGCATGGAGTGGGGTTCCCTCAACAGCTTTTTTGTCTTTTTCAGATTCCCACCCTGATCGACCGGATGTTGTTGTCTTCCACTGCAAAGACAGGGGCTGCTGGGGCTGAGGCCTTGTCTCTCTTGCTCAAGAGGCCCTGGGATCCTGCTGTGGGCGTCCTTTCGCATAACAAACCAGTAAGCACGTTGTGGGGCTCAAAATACCAAAGGATATTAGGGATACAAATGGCCAGTCCTATGTTGGATTTCTGATGATTGGATTTAAATACTTGCTCCCTTGAAGGGCTGTTCCTAGACCCCAGTGGTTGAAGGGGTGGATCTGTTGGGCGAGTGGGCTCATAACGAAAAATCCTCCTGATAAATGCACATCAGAGTAACTTATTAGCAGTGTGACCCAGTACCAGTAGCCCAAGGTGATAAAAAGAACAAAAACACACAGACCAATGTTCTCTTCCTTAGGAGGTTTTCTTTGTAGTAAAATTATATTTATTTATTTATTTATTTTATTTTTTATTTATCGTGTCAGGAGCAACCAGACATTTGTATTATATTTTTAACAAAACAAACAGACAAAACACAAAGTTTGCAAGCTTGTTAGTTGATTAAATGTCCTTTGACCAGTATCTGGCCACTTGGAGTGCCTCTGGTGTTGCTGCAAGAAGGTCCTCCCTTGTGCATGTGGCAGGGCTCAGGTTGCGTTGCAGCAGGTGGTCAGTGGTTTACTCTTCTTCACACTCGCATGTCGAGGATTCCACTTTGTAGCCCCATTTCTGAAGGTTGGCTCTGCATCTCGTGGTGCCAGAGCTCAGTCTGTTCAGCACCTTCCAAGTCGCCCAGTTTTCTGTGTGCCCAGGGGGGAGTCTCTCATTTGGTATCAGCCATTGATTGAGGTTGTGGGTTTGAGCCTGCTACTTTTGGACTCTCGCTTGCTGAGGTGTTCCAGCTCGTGTCTCTGTAGTTCTTAGAAAACTATTTCTTGATTTAAGTTGTTGATGTGCTGGCTGATACCTAAACAAGGTATGAACTGGAGATGTCACTGCCCTGGTGCTTTCACTATTGGTTGCTACTTCCCGACGGATGTCAGGTGGTGCAATACCGGCTAGACAGTGTCGTTTCTCCAGTGGTGTAGGGCGCAGACACCCCGTGATAATGCGGCATGTCTCATTAAGAGCCGCATCCACTGTTTTAGTGTGGTGAGATGTGTTCCACACTGGGCATGCGTACTCAGCAACAGAGTAGCATAGCGCAAGGGCAGATGTCTTCATGGTATCTGGCTGTGATCCCCAGGTTGTGCCAGTCAGCTTTCGTATGATATTGTTTCTAGCACCCACTTTTTCCTTGATGTTCAGGCAGTGCTTCTTGTAGGTAAGAGCGCGGTCCAGAGTGACTCCCCGGTATTTTAGGTGCGCTGCAATGCTGCAATGGGATTCCTTCCCAGGTAATCCTCAGAGCTCAGGATGCTTGTCTGTTCTTAAGGTGAAAAGCACATGTCTGTGTTTCAGATGGATTAGGGATCAGTTGGTTTTCCCTGTAATAGGCAGTAAGAGCATCTAGAGCTTCGGTGAGCTTCTGTTCAATCATCTCAAAGCTCCCTGCTTGAGCAGTAATGGCATGATCATCAACATAGATGAAACTCTCTGTCCCTTCTGGCAGTGGCTGGTCATTTGTGTAAATGTTGAACATGGATGGAGCAAGCACGCTCCCCTGAGGCAAGCCATTCTTCCGTTTCCGCCATCTGCTTTTCTGCCCCTGGAACTCAACAAAGAAGCTCCTGTTTTGTAAAATTATATGGTTGCACTATTTAAAAGAACAAGGTTTTAATAACACAAATAAATTTCTTCACGCTTCCTTCTTTCCTTCCACGTTGTGCTCCTTTCTCATGCAGATAAACAGCTTTGCTCTCGTAGAGCCTCCTCTCACACTGAAGTTACACAGGAGCTTCACACAGTAGCTTTGCACGCAGAGCAGCCTTCACACACGATAGCCTTCAACCTGGGGCTTCTCTCACCAAAGCTTCACACACACTGAGGCATTTCTCCCACTGAGGGCTCTCTCAAATTGACGTGTCTCACATTCTGAGGCAAACTAACTAATACTGAGGCCTACCTAACACACTGAGGCCCTTCTCCCACAGAGACCTCTAACAGAGGGAACTAAGCTACAGGCACACCTACCTACATTGAAGTACAGCTTTTGCTGAGTCATTGTATCTATTTAAACCTTTCAGTGTTCGACTGTGGAGCCCCCAGTGGCGCAGTGGGTTAAACCCCTGTGCCGGCAGGACTGAAGACCGACAGGTTGCAGGTTTGAATGCGGGGAGAGGCGGATGAGCTCCCTCTATCAGCTCCAGCTCCTCATGCGGGGACATGAGAGAAACTTCCCACAAGGATGATAAAAACATCAAATAATCCAGGCGTCCCCTGGGCAGTGTCCTTGCAGACGGCCAATTCTCTCATACCAGAAGCGACTTGCAGTTTCTCAAGTCACTCCTGGCACGATTTTAAAAAAAAAGTGTTCGACTCTGTTTTTGTAATGAAAAATACCTAGTTAATTTTAAATATTTCTGGAAGAATCTTCTCAAAAAGAGAAGGGGTTTTCCGTTCTCTTTATGGCTTTTCATCTCACTTGGTTTTGTTTTTCAAGGGCAAGCTGCCTGGCTCCCCACTTATCCTCCTGGCGGCCTCCGGACCATCCAACTCCATGTTCCCCACTTCACGTCGGCATCGGTTTTGGCAGTCGCAACTCTCTTGCTTGGGAAAGGTTGGTGGCGTTGCGCTGTTCTCCTTCTTTGTGTGTGGATTTTTCTCATTGTTCCATTTATTACACTTATTTCTGTCCTGCTTTCCCTCCCACACACTGGGACCCAAGGCAGTTCTAAAGGGGTTTTTTTTGTTTTTTAAATGATTTTTTTTAGAATATTATAAAGTTACATCGAAAGAGGGGAAATATTTATAAGAAGATAGAAAAGTCGGAAAATAGGAAATAAAAAAACAAAAGGGAAGAAAAAATTACCACCCACTTCCCACCAACCGTCCCTTTTTCTTTTTTTATCAGACACGTAAAGAGGGGGAACAATACTGGTAATAGGAAAGTAGGAAATTGGTAAAGAAGAAAGAAAGAGAAAAAGAAAAAAAAAGTGAAGGACATAGTTTATGGTGCGGAGCTTCCAGTCCATTCCACAGAAATGTGAGCTTCAGTTTGAAAACCAAAATAAAAAATGTTTTCTTTATGTCGTCGCTATCCGAATATTTTGATTATCTTATTTATATATTAATATTAATCTTCATTTTTTCCTGCAAGTACTTTTTGAGTTGGTTCCAATCGGTTTGATTTTCCTTTTTCTGATTTTTAATTATCTGTGACAGTCTATCCATATTCATAAACTCTCCAATCTTGGAGAGCTAATTCTCTATTATTGGGGGGTCTTTGTCTTTCCATTTTTGGGCGATCGTAATTCTCGCTGCGGCTGTGAGATAAAAAAGAATATTTTCTTCGTTTTTCCCGATTTCAAAATTCAACAGGTAGTATTCGGGTTTCAATTCGTATTTTATTTTGATAATATTTTGACAGGGCCTGTGGATTGTTATCCAGTATTTCTTAATGATCTTACAATTCCACCACATGTGGTGGTATGATCCCATTTCTCTTTCGCATTTCCAACATTGGTAGTTATGGTTCTTGTAAAATTTGGCTAAATGTACTTTTGAAACGTGTAAAATGTTGGACTGTTATCAAACCATCCATAACATTATAACTTAATTTACAACACACAATTGATAGAAACAAATGCAGTATGTCATCCCTTCCGGGATTTCGGTTGATTGAGAAAGCCTGAGGGTTTCTTGATTAAATTGTGGGATTGACCAATTGGGGGATTTATGATGGAATCATTGTCATGCATGGAAGTGCAGATTGTTTTTCCTGTTTGCTCTGCAGGTGATCCCCGTTGCCACCCATTTAGTGAACAACGGCAGCGGAGTTGGAGTCTTGCAGTGCCTGGAGCACATGATTGGTGCCTTGAGAGGCAAAGTCCTAGAGGTACACGCTATGTTTGACTCTTATTGAGATTTCTTTTGGCCTACAAACCCCAATCTATGTCTGCACATGTCTGGTGGTCTTCTGCTGTCCTCATTCCTCCTCGTTGTCTTTTTTTTTTTCAGATCCACAACCATTTCTCCCACAAGCCCATTATCCTCATTGGCTGGAATACAGGAGCCCTGGTGGCCTGTCACGTACGTCCAATCCACTCTCTTGGGCCTGAAGCTTTTTAGTGGTCACTTTTGAATTGGTGGCTTTTGCAGCCTGTTTTGGTTCCACCCCTAGGTTTCGGTGATGGAGGACGTCACTGCTGTTGTGTGTCTCGGGTTCCCTCTCTTAACAGTGGATGGACCAAGAGGGGTAAGAACAGAAGATGCTTAATGGTTTCAATGTTTCTTAACTTCTAGAGGTACATTCCTTTAGTGGTTACATTTATAATCTTTCATAAAACAACTCTTAAGAGGACTGTTCTTTCCGCTAGACAGGTTTTAAACTTATTTCCTTCCAAATGTATTTCTCTCCAAATTCTTTTTTTAAAAAACTTTGTGTTTTTAAATGCATTTTAACTGTACCCTCAACTTGCTTCTGATACGATAAATAAATAAATAATAGACCATTAACCAAATCCAGAGGGTAGAGGTATATTGGTTACATTATCCTGCTTTTCCTTGTTTTTAAAACTGGATCTATTTATTGTCTTCACAGAATGAAATTCCTATTCTGTGTGCTTTATAGGCTGTGTGTATTTACATTCAGGAAGTCCCTGTGTTGCCATCCACTGGCCTCAGTGAATCCTGGGTGTTTGCTAAGCTTTGAAAGGACCTGATTGGTTGTTTCCTGTGGCAGGATGTTGACGACCCTCTTCTGGACATGAAGACTCCGGTTCTCTTTGTGATTGGCCAGAACTCCCTCCAGTGCAACAGCGAAGCCATGGAGGATTTCCGGGAAAAGCTTCGGGCGGAAAACAGCCTGGTGGTGGTTGGAGGAGCCGATGATAACCTTAGGTATCACGCAGAATCCACAGAGATTGTATTCCCTTGGGAGATGTTACATCTGGCCACAGATTGTTTTTAACCAGTTTTACTTATTTGCATATCGTTTACCGTATATACTTGAGTATAAGCCGACCTGAATATAAACTGGGGCACCTAAGTTTACCACAGAAAACTGGGAAAGCATATTGACTCAAGTATAAGCCGAGGGAGGGAAATGCAGCAGCTACTGATCAATTTCAAAATAAAAATAGATACCAATAAAATGACATTAATTGAGGTTCAATGTTTTTGAATATTTGCCGTATTTCAAAGAAAAGCAAAAAAATTGCTCTGTAAGTAGAAAAGGCGGGTCAACAAAAACAATATGGTATCAACAATAACATAATAATAATAATAATAATAATAATAATAATAATAATAAATAAATAACTTAATTTGTACCCTGTCCTATCTCTCCGTGCGACTCAGATCAGCTTCCAATATAGTAACAGGCAAACATTCAATGCCTGTATAAACAATGCAGAGGAAGATATAGATCTACAATTATATATACTAATTTCACATATGCATTTCTCACTGAAACGTTTGCATTTCCCTCCTGCAATATTTGCAAGCCCTATATATCTTAGTTTATATTTATCTAGACATCTCCCTCTATATGTGTGTGTGTATGTGTGCATTTCCTCTACAATATTTGCAAGCCCTATTTATTTATATTCATATCATCCTAGACATGTCTATATATATCTGTGTGTGCATTTTCCCCTGTAATATTTGCAAGCCCTATATATCTACATTCATATCTATCTATCTATCTATCTATCTATCTATGTAGAGATCTCTCTACAGATAATTATATCTATATAGGATTTGCAAAGACTTTCAAACATGTGAGGGGAAATTCATATATAACATTATTTTTATATATACACATATACATGCACACATAGATATACAGATATATAGGTACCTCTATATATTTATTGATATTTATATAGGATTTGCAGAGACTTGCAAACATGTGAGGGGGAAATTCATATATAAAAAGATATTTTTTTTGTCATGTCAGGAGAGACTTGAGAAACTGCAAGTCGCTTCTGGTGTGAGAGAATTGGCCGTCTGCAAGAACGTTGCCCAGGGGATGCCCGGATGATTTGATATTTTTTATCATCCTTGTGGGAGGTTTCTCTCATGTCCCCGCATGAGGAGCTGGAGCTGGTAGAGGGAGCTTATCCGCCTCTCCCTGGATTCGAACCTGTGACCTGTCGGTCTTCAGTCCTGCCGGCACAGGGGTTTAACCCACTGCGCCACCAGGGGCTCCTATAAAAAGAATATATACATATAGATACAGATACACAGGTACATGGATTTCTCTAGATATTTATATGCATATAGGATTTGCAAAGACCTGCAAACATATAAGGGGAAATTCATATATAAAATTAATGTATATAGATAGATACAGATATATAAGTACATAGGGATTGCAAAGGCTTGCAGAGGGAAATGCCTATATATCTGTAGGAAGGATTAACAAATATTTCAGGGGGAAATGCTTCGATAAGATGAATGGATCTTCCTGACTTGCAAGGGCTTCTCTCCCCCTCCTTTCCCTTTTCAAAACATTCCAGCCTGGGAGGAGAAGCAGATCAAGCAGAAAAGAAAACACACTGTTTAGGGAGGGGAAGGTGAGAGAAAAATAGATCATACATTGCAAGCAATGGCCTCCAGGCTCTGCTGCCCAGCCTTGACTCCGTTATAAGCCGAGGGAGGCTTTTTCAACCCATAAAAAGTTCTGGAAAACTCAGCTTATCTTTTATATACAGTACTCATGTTTAACAATATTTTTTAATGTCTTACAAGCCCCTTGGAATTCTGAACAGGAAAAATGTGGGGCGTATAAAATAGCAACAACAATATCATGAAACAAAAATGATTTTTTTTGTCCTGATCTATAACATCAGGACTGGAAATATCCATTCTCTTTGGCACTCAATTTAAGCTTTGAAAAACTGAATTAAATACACAAAGCTCCCCCTACAGCAAGTTAGTTCTAGGATGGTGTCTTGATGACCTTTCTTTTTCAAAACAGGATAAGCAAAGCCAAAAAGAAGGCAGAAGGCCTGACCCAGAGCATGGTGGACAGGTGCATACAGGTAAATGGTCACTTTCTCTCTTCCCCAATGATGCCCCACAGAAATAGGCATCATGGAATTGTCCCACTCCTTTTGTTCTCATGCTGCTTATTTTGGGCTTCTGAAACCATGGTTTTGAGCATTTTACCCTAAGTGACTGCTGTTGGAAGTGCTCTTCTGATGTCCTACTCCCTTGCCCCCCGACTCTGGAACTCACTACCTGGAGAAATTAGGAAACCTTTAAAAAGGGCCTTAAAACCTGGCTCTTCCGCTGCGCTTTTGATGAATAGGTTTACATTCTCACACTATTGCTTAGCCTCAATGTTTTGTCATTGGAGTATATGTCCCGTCCCCCCCTTTGTGGGAAAGCCTGATTCCACAACTCCCACTATAATGAGTCCTCCTCCGCAAATAACCCGTCTCTCTCTTAGCTCGCCTGAGTTTTAATTAGTTTTAATCAGTCTCTCTTTTAATCATTACATGTAGCCCGCCCATTGTCATTGTGATTGTGCCTATTGTAATTTTATATTGCTATGTTTTCATATGTTTTATGTAATTATGTTGTTTGTTGTTTATTGTTTGCATTTTCAGTTTTATTTTATTGTAATTTTCTGTTTGGGCTTGGCCTCATGTAAGCCGCTCCAAGTCCCCATTGGGGAGATGGTGGCGGGGTATAAATAAAGATGATGATGATGATTATTATTATTATTATTATTGATCTCTAGTGGAACTGAGTACTTATTTATTTCTATTGATTGATGTAAAGTATTCCGGTGTCACCCTCCAACCCAATGAATAATCAAGATGTTTTTGAGGTGCAACTGCTGTTCAATGGCTGGACTCTGCTTCCTTGCCTCCAAAGGATGAAATTGCCGACTTCTTGACTGGAGTGCTGACCCGGGCAGATGGCCATTCGGGCTCCGATCCCCGCGACCTTGATGCAGAGAAGAAGAAGAAGACCATGCGGGATGCAGCTCGAAGGGACCTGTCTTTCGACATGGCCGAGAGGAGCAGCCGACCCGCCTCCCCAGCCACCAAAGTCCCCGCTTCGCCCTCAGGCTCCGAGGTGAGAAGAAGGCTGAGCTTGGGCAAGAGTCGCAGTGGGACCGGCCATTGGATGGGCCATAGAATCATATGATTCTACTAGCTTGGGTACCCACCGATGCCTGGGTTATTTGAAAAAGTGAATTTTAATTGTACAAAATGCATAAGGTTGTGGGTGAACGACAACTCACATCATGCCAAGTTAACCCCCAAAAGTTCCATCAGTACTTAAAGTTTGCTCTAGATGCATCGTCGGTGGGGTTCAGTGTGCTTTCTGGCTGCAAGGTAAACTACAACTCCCACTGTGGTGAGTCAGTTCCTTCAAGCACATCCAGTAGAATTAGTGAGTCATGGGGGTTCTGTTTGCCAAGTTTGGTCCAGCTCCATCATCTCTGGTTGTGCCCAAATGTGAACACTGGTGGGGTTTGGGGAAAATAATTTATATACTCGAGTATAAGCCTAGTTTTTCAGTCCTTTTTTTAGGCTGAAAAAGTCTCCCCCGGCTTATACTCGAGTCAATATTATTTATTATTTTACTTTGTTGTTGTTGTTATTATTATTATTGCATTTATTTTTTATTTTTGTTATTATTACATTCATTATTTTACTCTCTTTATTATTGTTATTATTACAATTATTATTTTACTCTATTATTGTTATTTTGCTCCATTTATTATTATTGGAGGACATGTAAGCATATTTACATTGAAGAAGGTTAGAATAATGGTTTAATCATAGTTGAGCAGTCTTATCTTGAATTACAGTTTTATGTAAATATTCAAAAACATTTAACCTACTGATGCCTAAATTAATATAATTTTACTAGCTATCCCCTGCCACGCGTTGCTGTGGTCCAGTCTGTTGATCTGGTTTCTAATATATGTAATTTCTTTATGCTTGTGGTAAACAGTATTTCTTGCTGTTTCTTTGTCAGTGTTGATGTGGAGCGTATCTGGTTTGCCCACCCTGGAACATGCAACATATCATTGTCCTTCTTTAGGGGTCCCTTTCAAATCTACGATACTATATCTGTGTGTGAATCGTATATATCTATCTAAACGTATGGCTGAATGGCTCTTTGTCAGGAGGGCTTTGATTACTTTTCTTGGGAGTTGGACTGGATGGCCTTTAAGTATTTTTTGTTAGTCATGGGGATTCTGTATGGGAAGTTTGCCCCGATTCTGTCGTTCATGGGGTTCAAAATGCTCTTTGATTGTAGGTGAACTGTGAATCCCAGTGACTACAACTACCAAATATAAAGGTCTTATTTCCGCCAAACTCCATCTATGTGCATATTTGGGCATATTGAGTATTCGTGCCAAGTTTGGTCCAGATCCATCATTGTTTGAGCCCACAGTGCTCTCTGTATGTAGAGACTACGCTTCTACTCGAGTATATACAGTAGGTTTTCTGATGGTCATTGGTGACCCCTCTGAAACCCTCTCGCAAGCCTCCCAGGGGTCCCAACCCCTAGGTTGAGAAAGTCCGAGTCCGAGTTTCTGAGTCCGAAGAGTTACTAAGCATTTTCATTTGAAATGTGTCTCTAATGGTATGGCGTTTCTCCATCCTTTGGCTAGGACTTCTCCAGTGTGTCCAGCAGCCCAACGTCCAGCCCCAAGGCTAAAATGGCTGCTGTGTCGTCCTGCGTTCAGAAGTCCAGCCAGCTTGGTGCTGCCCAGCTGCTGAAGAGGCCTGTGCAGCGGATGGAGGCAATGCTCCCGCAGAAGCAGACCCAAGGTAACCCACTCCTCGGGACCCTCTTTCCTGGACCAATTAAACCCCTTGCACCCCAGGCATACTTAAAAAGGGAAACAGGGAATAACACCCCATCTGTGTAAAGAGGCCACTGTTGGAGAGGGCTGCCAGGACCCTCCTGGCACCATAGTTGTGCCGTTATGGTGCTTGTCTCCAAGCTGGGCATCCTCTCCACACATCTGACACTCCAGGTAGAAGGAACTGGGGTCCTAAATGATCCAGGCCCAGACTATTTGCAGAACCGTATCTCTGTTTACAAACCGGCTCAAGCACTGATTTGCGGAGGAGGGCCTACTCTTGGTCCCAGTCCACGGTCAAGTACAGTCAAGCACGGCTGGTGGGGACGAGAGAGGGGGCCTTCTCCGTGATCGCTCCCCACCTCCCAAAACTTCCTCCCAAAAGCTGCTAAAACACCTCTATGCACCCTAGCGTACAGAGAGGAGAATAATCAATACGTCTCGACATATAACATCATCTAGATATATTAAATTCCGTCTAGATACTGGAATTGATCTCAGCCTGTTAGTTGTTGGCAAGCATTTAACTTCGTAATTAAAGTTCTTGCTGTTCAGTGGCCTTTTTCTGAAGTCAAAAAGAGGACTTCAATGGGCAGGTTCAGAACAGGACCCCTACTTCTTTCTTGTCAGGCCCAGCATCTGTTTGGTTTGTCAGAAATATTTAAAAAACTTGGTATTTTTAATTACAAAAATGTGAGCCTTCTCTAATAAAAACACACTCAGTTAGCCTTTCTCAACCTGGGGGATGGGACCCCTGGGGGGCGGGTCATGAGGATGTTTCAGAGGAGCTGCCAAAGACCATCAGAAAACATATATTTCTGATGATTTTTGTCAGAGAAGGCTGAAGATCTCTTCGCATGTCATTCTCTTCCTTTTTGTAAACAGGCAGCGAATCCTTCCACCAAAAGCCCTCCTGCATTATGATTGGCCAGGCTCTCAGGCAAGGAGAGGGCTGTTTCTAAGACTCCAAGCGGGGAAGGGAGAGCAGGCGTGCTTGGCACATGGCAGCATAGTACGCTTGTGCGGGTGAGGGAGAGCATGCAAGGTTGGAGGGAGGCTCTCACAAGCAAGTCTTGTGTGAGAAGTTCTGTGTGGGAAGTTTGGCCCAATTCTATCTGGTGGGGTTCGGAATGCTTTTTAATTGTAGAAGAAATATGAATCCCAGCAACTACAGCTCCCAATGTTAAGGTCTATTTTCCCCAAACTCCACCAGTGTTCACATTTGGGCATATTGAGGATTTGTGCCAAGTTTGGTCCAGATCTATCATTGATTGAGTCCACAGTGCTCTCTGGATGTAGGTGAACTACAACTCCCAAACTCAAGGTCAATGCCCACCAAACCCTTCCAGTGTTTTTTGTTGGTCATGGGAGTTCTGTTTGCCAAGTTTGGCTCAATTCCATCTTTGGAGGAGTTCAGAATGCTCTTTGATTGTAGGTGAACTATAAATCCCAGCAACTACAACTCCCAAATGACAAAATCAACCCTTCACAACCCCATCAGTATTCAAATGTGGGTGTATCGGGTATTTGTGCCAAATTTGGTCCAGTGAATGAAAATACATCCCGCCCATCAGATATTTACATTTTGATTCATAACAGTAGCAAAATTACAGTTATGAAGTAGCAATGAAAATCATGGAACTGTGTTAAGGGGTCGCGGCATTAGGAAGGATTACTGTAATGCACTCTATGTAGTGAAAACAGCCCGAAAATTTCAATTGGTACAATGGGCGGCTTCTTGCAGGGAGCGGTCAACCCTCCTGTTTAAGGAGCTCCACTGGCTGCTGGCCCCAATTTCCGGTCCCAATTCAAAGTGCAGGTTCTTACCTACAAAGTCCTGAATGGTTTGGGACCCGCCTAGCTGCGTGACCGCATTTCTGTATACTATCCCATGCGATCTCTTTGATTATCTGGAGAGGCCCTGCTCACGCTCCCACCTTCTTCGCAGGCGCGATTGGTGGGGATGAGGGAGAGAGCCTTCTTGGTGGTGGCCCCCCGACTCTGGAACTCACTTCCCAGGGACATTAGACATGCCCCAACGTTGGCAGTCGTTAGAAGGAGCCTGAAAACGTAGTTGTTCCAGTGTGCCTTCCCAGAATAAGGAGAACTCTCAGCAATATGTCCTCACAATGCCCTTTAATACTGACTTAGGATGGACTGTGCTCCCTCATTCCTCTCCGAAAAATCCTATCCTAGTTATATTTTACCTTGTTCACGTCAGCATATTTTCAATTTTAATCTATTACATTTGACCCGGCCATTTTTAAAATGGTTTATGTCACTATTATTGTTTTTTGTTTATGTGATTTATATGATTTGTATTTTATTGATTGTTTATTGATGTTGTGTTAATTGATGTTTTGTTTGATGTACTTTGGGCTTGGCCTCATGTAAGCCGCACTGAGTCCCTTGGGGAGATGGTAGCGGGGTACAAATAAAGTTTATTATTATTTATTAAGATTGAGAAACACTACACTCAGGGCTTGTGAAAAGAAGGAGGAAGTGGCCTCTCCATTGAGGCAGTTTAGGAACTTGGAACACATTCCCCTTTATGCCTGATGCTCAGTGTTTTGGCAGGAAGATCATAAGACACTTGGGTAGGAATAGCATTGCAGGCTGAAAGGGGTAAGACTCAATGCCAAGGGTAGTTAGAATTTGTGTTGTTAGTATGAATGACTTCATTGTACATTAATGGCAAGTAGATAGGGTTGTTTTGTTTTAAAATGCAGTCTGTAGTCCTTATGAATACAACCTAGCTAGTGTACTCTGATCTAGGAAGAGAAAATTAGTATGCCATTATGCACAGCAGTTGGGCTGAAATGGGTTGTGTTTAATTCCAAGGTTGTTGTATTTTTAAGTTAGGATTTTTGTTGTTAGTATGAATGACTTCATTTAAAATTCATCACAAGTAAATACAATTTGTTTGTTTTTTAAATGCAGCCTTTATTCCTTATGAATAGTTTTCAGAATCTGTCTTTTGCCTTGACATTCTCCTTCTATATGTGTCTCTCCCTCTGACTGTTCCTATCTTCCACTAGTTTCCTATTAAGGAAGGGAGGGCCTTTCATGCCAGCCATTGGCCTAACAAGGTGGCTCTGAAGGGATAGAGAGGATTGGCACAAAGTGTCAGAAATATTAAATATTAACTGGGTATTTTTGATTACGAAAGTGTGAGTCAAACATTGAAAGAGTTAGTAGGCCAAAGCCTGTTAGAGTTAGTGGGCCAAAGCTAGTGTTGTCCTGAAGAATGTGAGGAAAACCTCTCTGTGAGAGAAGCCTAGTATGAGAAAGCTCCAGTATAAAGGCGACTGTGTGTAAAAAGCTATTTTGTGTGAAGCTTCAATGTAAATGTTGAACTTTGTGTTATAGAAACCTCGTGTTGTATATTAGCTGTTCAGCCTGTGATTGTGTCTGATGATCATGTTGACGTTCATGAAGGTAATGGGGTTGATGATCCAGTTCCTGAGCCAGGGTCTGTTGGATTTGGGGATGACGGATCACTTGGGCCTGAATGTAGTTTAGACGAAAAGTGTTGAGAATCACCCTGTGTTTGTGTTTCAGGATCCTGGTATGGGAAATAATGAGGGAAATGATGGTGCTGAGGCTGAGGTACAAGATTGAGATGGTTTGGTCAATGATTTTCAGGCAGACAATGATAGAGAGGCCCCAGTGCAAAGGGCAGTTTCTTATGAGAATATTCTTGCTGGGACTAGCAATGATAGTTCACTCCCTATCTGTGAGGTCTCAAGATTTGGGTTTAGAAAACAATCTGACACCTGGGAATTTTAATGAGCAGCCAGATAGGGAGCTGAAGAATAGGCAACTGGAGATTAGCCAGGACCGACAGGAAACTCACTGTTTACATCCCTCTGAAAGGCTTTGTCTGATAAGGGGGAAATGTGGAGGGAAGCGAAACCAATTCCTGAGTTTTGGGATATAAGGTTTGCCTCAAGAGGAAACCTGTTAGATCAGGCATCGTTTGGAAACCAAGTTCATGTGCCATGGAAATTCTGTTCAAGGGGTCTTGTTCCTGTGGAGTTTTTTAGCCTTTTGGATTGTCTTTGCATCCTGTGTGATTCCTCTCTGGATTAATGCTTTCTTGGATTGCTTTTATTATTTGTGTGGACATTGCTTTGTGTTATTGCTTTTTATGGACTTATTACTTTTTGGAACCTTCTTATTTTCTTAAAAGCATTTATTTCTTCTGGCTATTTACTAAGATTCAATAAAATAAGATTTGTTTCTTCACTCTTCGTGTGGTGTGTTTTAATGTCAGAGGGCTTCTTCCTGACCTGGAGTGCAACAAGAGGCCTGAGATGCTGCAAGAACATTCCAAGGTCCCAGGCTTGGGAAAGGCGTTTTGCCTCAGCTATCTGACAATGAAGCTGATTTTGATTTACCAGGTGCAGGAGTTAATGATGAGAGTGAGACCTTGAACAGGAAAAGACAGTTTTAGTAAACAGAGGCAGTTCGGGCAGCAATTAAGATGCTCAACTCGGATTCAACAGAAGATAGATAACAAACTGAAACTAAGAAAGAATGCATTCCTTGCAGTTTTGGAGTCAGAGAAAGGTTTATAATGATTTGTGGGAGACAATTGCCTCAGTTGAGGCAATGTTGAGATAATGCCAAATTTCATGTACCAAGGTTTGCCAAGCTCATGTTTAGCTTGGGATATGCCTCCTATGTTGTTCATGGATTCAAGAGCCTAAATTGGAATTTGAACTTTTACTGTGGATTTCTTTTCACTGCTTTGGCTATGTATATTCTTAAATAAACTGCTTGCTGAATTTACCCAGCTGGTTTGGTGTTTAAAGCCAGAGGTGATTTTGCCCTGGAGTACGACACCGTGTTATTACTTACTTAGGCGATCCCTCGTTGGACAAGTATAGGATAGTCTTCCATGATCAGTATTCTTGTGGATCCGTAGCTGGCTGTGGAGCCCTATTCTTGACCTGCATCTTCTCCCACAGTGAGAACATTGGTTTCCAGGTGGAAGGCAGTCTCGGTCGGGATTGGCTTGACGGCCCTTTCTCCTGGCATGTTTCTCTCTTTCACCCTCCATTCGTGCCTCTTCAAATTCTGCAGCACTGCTGGTCACAGCTGACCTCCAGCTGGAGCAGTCAAGGGCCAGGGCTTCCCAGTTCTCCCTGTCTATGCCAGAAATTTTAAGTTTGCCTTGGAACCCATCTTTCAATCTCTTTTCCTGCCCACCAACATCCCGTTTTCCGTTCTTGAGTTCGGAGTAGAGCAACTGCTTTGGGAGACGGTAGTCAGGCATCTGGACAACGTGGCCGGTCCAGCGGAGTTGATAGCGGAGGACCATCACTTCAATGTTGGTTGTCTTTGCTTCTTCCAGCATGTTGACATTTGTCCGCTTGTCTTCCCAAGGGATTTATAGACAAGCACCTTGGTATCCCTACGGATGTACCGGTCCTCAAACACTCTTTGCTTCATTTAGGAAAATGCTGCACTCGCAGAGCTCAGGCGGTGTTGTATTTCGGTGTTATTTTAAATAATGCAACTATATTATTTTACTACAGAGAAATGCCTCCTATGGAAGAGACAACATTGGTCTGTGTGTTTTTGTTCTTTTTATCACTTTGGTGCTGGGTGAGGCTGCTGCTAATAAGTTATTCTGCTATATATTTATAAGGAAGAGCTCACTTGCTCCACACAAAGGGCCACACAATTGTGGCATGAAGGAAGGGGCAGAGGAGCCTAAGTTTGCCCTGACTGTGCAAAGAGTGTCCTCTGTTTCAGGGTATTGCCTTTTGTCTTTTGGTTCAGAGCCATCACAGCAGCAATCGCTTCTTCAGCCATCGCCAGATACCGGGGAGAAAGAGGAGCTGCCGCCTGCGCTGAAAAGGCCCCCTCCGCCCAGCCCTCCTCATGGGGCCAAGCCCCCCAAGCGAGCCAAGATCAAGGTGACCATCGTCTCCCATGGGGAAAGTGCCGGCGCAGGGAGCAATGGGGCCCCGCCAGATGGAGCGCCGGAAAGTGAGTCTGGGGGGAATGGGAGCACCTCAGAAGGAACTCTTTCCAGTGCTTGAACAACTCATTGCATCAAGTTGTTACCATGCACTTCATTTTTGCATTGCTTTCCAATACTTTTCTGGAAAAGGCTTGATTAGGGAATAGTACTGTGACTGGACAAATGCCCACCATGAAAGGAACCGGAAATGTTGCTTCCAAGAGTGCCTTCACTGGCTTCTTGCATCGTTGTTGAGACTGAGCAGGGCCATGATGCAGCCAGAAGGCATCCCCTCATAGAGCAGCATTTGTCAGCCTAGGAGTAGGGACCCCGGGAGAGGGGGGTCGCAAGGGAGTTTCAGAGGGGTCGCCAAAGACCATCAGAAAACATATTTCTGGTGGTCTTAGGAACCCCTTTGGCAGAGAAGGCTGAAGATCTCTCTGCCTGTCCTTCTCTTCCTTTTTGGAAACAGATGGCGAATCCTCCCACCAAAAGCCCTCCTCTACTGTGATTGGCCAGCCTCTCAGCCAAGGGCAGGGATGTTTCTGAGACTGAGTGGGGAGGGGAGAGCAGACGTGTTCGGTGCATGGCAGCGTGGTGTGCATGTGTGAGTGAGAGAGAGCGTATGATGTTGGAGGGAAGCTCACGCCAGTGAGACCCTTCAAGGCATGAGGGGGTCGGGACCCTGGGGGGAGGGGATTGCTAAGAGAGGTCACCAAAGACCATCACAAAACACAATATTTTCAGTTAGTTATGGGGGTTCTGTGTGGGAAGCTTGGCCCAATTCTATCATTGGTGGGGTTCAGAATGCTCTTTGATTGTAGGTGAACTATACATCCCAGCAGCTACAACTCCAAAATATCAAGATCTATTTTCCCCAAACTCCACCAGAGTGCACATTAGGGCATATTGAGGATTTGTGCCAAGTTTGGTCCAGATTTATAATTGTTTGAGTCCACAGTCCACCATTTCTACCCCGTCCTTCCTACCCCCGAGGAGGGACTCAGGGCAGCTAACACAGGCAACAATTCAATGCCAGCAGTATCAAAACGACAATATAAAACAGCAATATAAAATCCATTACATAACAATTAAACAGTGATATTAATTAAAATTACATAATCACATAGAACAAATCACATAATCACAGGTCATAAAGCCATTTCCAATTTTCAAGTCCGAGTTCAGTGCGTAAAGTGTTGCTGTGCCCACTAGCCAAAGGCCTGGCTCCAAAACTAAGTCTTTAGTTTTTTCCTAAAAGTAAGGAGGGAGGACGCCAATCTAATCTCGCTGGGGAGTGAATTCCATAAGCGGGGTCACCACCGAGAAGGCCCTGTCCCTCATCCCCACCAGACGTGTTTGAGATGCTGGTGGGACCGAGAGCAGCCCCCCCCCATCTTAAATTACGAGGTGGAACATAGAGAGAGATATGTTCGGATAAGTAAGCTGGGCCGGAGCTATATAGGGTTCAAGGTCAATGCCCCCCAAACCCTTTCAGTAGTTTCTGTTGGTCATGGGAGTTCTGTGTGCCAAGTTTGGTTCAATTTCATCTTTGGAGGAGTTCAGAATTATCTTTGATTGTAGGTGAACTATAAATCCCAGCAGCTACAACTCTCAAGTGACAGAATCATACACCCCCGCCATCCCCACCAGTATTCAAATTTGGGCATATTGGGTATTTGTGCCAAATTTGGTCCAGCGAATGAAAATACATCCTGCATACCAAATATTGACATTATGACTCATAACAGTAGCAAAATTACAGTTCTGAAGTAGCATAAAAATAATGTTATGGTTGGGGGTCACCACAAAAGGAGTCATAGAGAGACACCCAATGCTTCCATCAGTTCTTCAACTGGCAGGAGCCACCATCTCTAATCCTTTCCTAGGCATGAAGCTAGTCAAGGCTTTGGGATAGGCTCCTGATCGTACCCTTCCACCAATAGTCCTTTGTGTGAAACAGGACCCAATTGAGCACACTGAGTCCCAGAGACTTCCAAAGCTGCCAAATCTTATACTTTTCATGTACCCCCCCCCCCCTTTGGCTATTTCAACAGCAGACTCCACATTCAGACTAATCCGTCTTCTATTGCAAGCATAAATTTACCAGCTTTGAAAGTCTCTGTATTTTTATTTGTACATCTTAATCACCCAAATTTTATTTCTCTTCACAGAAATATATGAAATACAGAAGTAAACTTGAACCAAACCAAGAGTTCCCTCTTACCTTACCTGGACAGGAGGAATATGCAAGACAGATTTCCATTTGTATCCAAAAGAAATGAAAACAGAACAAAAAAAAAACCTCCAATAAAAACATTATTTTTTTAACTCGCTTCCGTTCCTGTGTATTTTCTAAAGCCTTTTAGGAGGATGAGACAGATTGAGATGCGTCCTGTTCTGAACAAAAGAGAGAGTGAGGCCTAGAGAGGTAGTCTGAAAAGAGAAGGCAGAAGTAGTAGCATAAGTGAAAGGAGCAAAGCGGAGTCGGATGGTTCCTTGGAGCCTGGCTTCCCCCTGCTTTGGAGGCAGATCCCTGACCCAATCCAGAAGATGGCCCTTTTATTTTCCTCTCCAACCCCTTCAAAGGAATGCATTGCATTGTCCTGGCATTTGAGTCAGCTTAGGTGGAAGGGTGCTACTTAGTCTTTCTGCCATATTTTTGGAAACAGCGGCCTTTTAGCTTTGTCTAGAGAATTGTGATGCCTCTCACGGCCTCTTTTGTTTTGCAGCGGCTGCAGGAAAGCCCCTCGCTGTGACTCTGGGGCCAACTGTGGCTGGAGCGAAAGAGGCAACGGGACTCCTGGCTGCTTCCAAGTGAGTTGCCCACATTTCGAATGCCATGTTCCAGACCAAAGCTAGGATCTTGTCCCTCATTCTCTGTCGTTCCAGGCTTCCAGAAGGCTCTGTTCAGTGCCAAACATTGGCTCTGCTCAAGCTGCGAGTTGCACTTCAAGAGTGATGGGCTACAGTTTATTTATTCTTATTTATTTACTAGCTGTCCCCTGCCACGCGTTGCTGTGGCCCAGTCTGTTGATCTGGATAAAGGGAATGAGAAAGTGTTGGTTTCTAATATATGTAATTTTTTATGCTTATGGGTAAACAGTATTTGTTGCTGTTTCTTTTTCAGTGTTGATGTGGAGAGTATCTGGTTTGCCCATCCTGGAACATGCAAGATATCATTGTCCTTCTTTAAGGGTCCCTTTCAAATCTATGATACTATATCTGTGTGTGTGTGAATCATATCTATCTATCTATCTATTTATATCTATGGCTGGATGGCTCTTTGTCAGGAGGACTTTGATTGCGTTTTCTTGCCCTGCTGAAGGGAGTTGGACTGGATGGCCTTGAGTATTTTCTGTTGGTCATGGGGGTTCTGTGTGGGAAGTTTAGCCCAATTCTATCATTGGTGGGATTCAGAATGGTCTTTGATTGTAGGTGAACTATAAATCCCAGCAACTACAACTTGCTAATGTCAAGGTCTATTTTCCCTAAACTCCACCAGTCTTCACATTTGGGCATATTGAGGATTCATGCCAAGTTTGGTCCAGATCCATCATCGTTTGAGTCAACGGTGCTTTCTGGATGTAGGTGAACTACAACTCCAAAACTCAAGGTCAATGCCCACCAAACCCTTTCAGTATTTTCTGTTGGACAGGGGAGTCCTGTGTGCCAAGTTTAGTTCAATTCCATCACTGGTGGAGTTCAGAATGCTCTTTGATGATAGGTGAACTATAAATCCCAGCAACTCCAACTGCCAAATGACAAAATCATAATTTTTAGTGATGGCCACTCCTTGTGTTGTGAGATTTTTTGTTGCCAAATTTGGTGTGATTTCGTTCATTGGTTCTTTTGTTTTTAAGGTACTCATTATTCACAGAGTATTTATATATATATAGATTACTATATTGTTGCTGGGGGTGGTGGGCTCCCAACTGATAGCACGGGAAACATGGTGGAACTGTGTCTTCCTGGCTTCCCCCTCTTCACTCTGGCTCCTGGGTCTTACATTATGCTTTTTTGTATCTGAACCCGCAGAGCGACCTCTTCGGCGGAGAGCCTCTCCCTCGGCCCAGGCCCTACAGCCACCCTCCCCAGCAGCGCAGCCCCCAGTGCCTTCCATGCCCTGCAGAGCAGGCTGGTGGCTGGCGCTACTCATGGTCTCCCAGCCCAAAGCAGCAACAGCACCCTCCAAGGTAAGGGCTCCATACTAAAAAAAGGCTGAGATTTGAAAAGTGAATTTTACCAGAAGTTTTAAGAATGGATTACAGAAGAGTGTGGAAAGAGTGAGAAGAGAGTGACAAGGAGTGAAAGAATTGGAAAGAGAGAAGCATTGCCAAGCATCAGGAAAAGATGTTTATCTCCCTTGGGGGGAGATAAAGTGGGGTATTGATCTATACACTTAATAAAAGTGTAAATCTCTATGGGTGTATGTGGCTGGGGTGTCCCCTTACACAGACAAGCTCCTTCCTCCACAAACAACTATGGCTCCCACAACTTGGACGACATCAAAGGCCCTTCCTCCAGTGACATTGCAGGTTATAGTGAGTGCCATGAACATGTTGAAGAGCCCTCCCAATGTCCTCCACAAACACCATACTGCCCACCACTCAAGTGAAAGCTTTCATGCGGGGACAATTTCATCCTAGATTTTATGTATTTCCCTCCACCACAGACATCCCAGTGTTTCTGACTCTCTCCATTGGCATGGAATTTACATGACCCCGCCCACTGCCTCTCCCTTAACTCTTTCCTATTCTTTTCTATGGCACACAGCAAACAGAGGAATTGATCAGCAACTGAACATACTAAAGAGGTTTGGGGAGAATTCACCATGATTTATAGGAGTTGTAGGCACTGGGAAAGTTAGGGAATGTCTTTTGTCTATCTACCTGCATACTCAAGATAAGGTTTCCCTTTTTTGTACCTTATCAGAGCATTATCCTGTGTGTTTTCTCTCGTGTATAGTCCTAGCAATGCTACAGTGCACTCTGCTATAGATCCCAAATATCCCTGCAAGGCTAGCTCTCCTCCCAGATTCTCTTCTCCAAATTCAAGGTGCAGGTCATGACCTATAAAGCCCTAAACGGTTTGGGCCCTGCCTATCTCCGCGATCGCATCTCCTTCTATGAACCAGTGCAAACTCTAAGATCTTCCAGGGAGGCCCTCCACTCGGTCCCACTACTGTCTCAAGCACGGTTGGTGGGGATGAGAGAGAAAGCCTTCTCAGTGGTGGCCCCCATCTATGGAATGCCCTTCCAAGGGAAATAAGACAGGCCCCATCCCTCCCCGCTTTCGTAAGAACTTGAAAACCTGGTGGATTCAACAAGCCTTTGAAAATGACCAGTTCTAATTCAGCTCTACACATTGTCGAATACGGCCTTATTCTTCCGACCAATTACCCAGATTCTTTCCTCTAATCGGCCCTGGAATGAACAGCCACAGACCCGAACCCAATATTATTGTTGCCTGCCATAGCATTGCACTTAATTCCCGGTCCCCTAGAATTTTTGGGCTTACACAAATCTTGACCCGGCCTTATAAATTTTTAAATTGCCTTGAACAGGCAGGATTACTTTTAATATATGTGTGTTATGGCGACAATTTTTATGCTTATACTAGCTGTACCCGCCACATGTTGCTGTGGCCAACCTTCCCTCTTTCTCTTCTTCTTTCCCTCCTTCCTTCACTCCCTCTTTCCTTCCTTCCTTCCTATCTTTCCTTCTCTTCTTCCTTCCTTCTCTATCTCTTTCCTTCCTTCCCCCTTTTTCTTTCTCTTCTGCTCTTTTCTTCTCTCTTTCCTTCTTTCCTTCTCTCCCTCTTTCTCTACATCTTCCCCCTTTCTTTGCTCCCTCTTTCTTTCCTTCCTTCTTTCCCTTTTTTCTTTCCTTCTCTAACTTTCCTTCCTTCCCTTTTCTTTCCCTCCCTCTTTCTCTCCTTTCTTCCTTCTCTACCTCTTTCCTTCCTTCTCTCTTTGCTCCCATGCTTCCTTCTCCCTTTTCTTCTTTCTTTACTTCTTTCTTTCTTTCTTTTCCTTCCCTTCCCTTCCCTCCCTTTTTCTTCCTTTTTTCTGTATTGTCATGTAGCTTTTGGGGGCTTTTAAAGTCCCTTCTGCTGTGTTTTTCAGTGTTTTTTGAGTGAAGGACATATATTGGGTTGTTAGGTGTCTTGTGTCCAAATTTAGTGTCAATTCATGCAGTGGTTTTTGAGTTCTGTTAAATCCCACAAACTAACATTACATTTTTATTTATATAGATTGTCCTCCCAACCCTGCTATATGCCTGCGACTTGTATGTTTTGTGATGTTACCTGGGAACTGCTCTGAGTCCCCTCGGGGAGATGGAGCGGTATATAAATAAAGTATTATTATTATTATTATTATTATTATTATTCTCTCTTTAGGGGCAGCCTCTGCCAGCAGCCTCCTCCAAGGCTTGAGCTTCAGCCTCCAGGATATCCGCACCAAACCGACCTCTGCAGCCGTCGCCAGCGTTGCCTCAGCGGCAGGCCCTCTGGGACAGGTAGGGGCCTGGCAGCGAGGTCTGTGGATGGGGTCCAACAGATAGGGAAAGGCACAGGCACTACTAAGCTTTGTGTTTTCCCTCTTCTTCCTGCTTGCCTCTCTTCCCTCCTCATCTAAGGGTTGGCTATGTCTGGCTGCAAATGTCCAGTGAGCTGAGCTCCATTTCTCTGAGCCATAAAACAATGACTGGATAGATGTTTACTTAGAGAGATAAGAATCCACGACATCCAATGGGCTTTTTATCTGATGTCCTTTTGGAGAACGTTAACTAGTCCATAGAATCGTATAGATCAAAGAGATCACGTGGGCCATCCAGTCCAAAACCAGGCAGGAATCATGGAATCAAAGAGTTGGAAGAGACCTCATGGGCCATCCAGTCCAACCCCCTGCCAAGAAGCAGGAATATTGCATTCAAATCCCCCCTGACAGATGGCCATCCAGCCTCTGTTTAAAAGCTTCCAAAGAAGGAGCCTCCACCACACTCCAGGGCAGAGAGTTCCACTGCTGAACAGCTCTCACAGTCAGGAAGTTCTTCCTCATGTTCAGATAGAATCTCCTCTCTTGTAGTTTGAAGCCATTGTTTTGTGTCCTAGTCTCCAGGGAAGCAGAAAACAAGCTTGCTCCTTCCTCCCTGTGGCTTCCTCTCACATATTTATACATGGCTATCATATCTCCTCTCAGCCTTCTCTTCTTCAGGCTAAACATGCCCAGCTCCTTAAGCCACTCCTCATAGGGCTTGTTCTCCAGACCCTTGATCATTTTAGTCTCCCTCCTCTGGACACATTCCAGCTTGTCAATATCTCTCTTGAATTGTGGTGCCCAGAATTGGACACAATATTCCAGGTGTGGTCTAACCAAAGCAGAATAGAGGGGTAGCATTACTTCCTCTGACCTTTTGATTCCTCCCTAGTAAGCACAGCCAAAGCCCTCCTGGGAGATGGTCATCCTGTCTGTTTCAAAGCCTTCAGGGAAGTAGCCCCCATCTGACTCCAAGGCAGAGAGTCCGTTGGTTGAACAGGTATGATGGTGTCAGGAAGTTCTGTCAGAAATATTAAAAATTAGCTAGGTATTTTTAATTACAAAAATGTGATTCAAGCACTGAAAGGATTAAATGGATAAAATGACTCAGGAAAAGCTGCAGTTCAATTTAAGTAGCTTAGTAGCCCTCAGTCTGTGAGAGGCCTCTGTGGGAGAAGGGCCTCAGTGTGTTAGTAGGACTCATTATGAGAAGGCCTCAATGTTAGTTTGCCTCAGAGGAAGAAAGCCCTCAATATGAGAAGGCCTCAGTGTGAGAGAGCCCTCCGGGTGAGAAAGGCCTTAGTGTTAGTAGGCCTGGTGTGAGAAGCTTCATGAGGAAGTCCAGAGTGAAGGTTGCTGTGTGTAAAAACCTACTGTGTGAAGCTTTTGTGTAACTTCGGTGTGAAAGGAGGCTCTGTGAGAGCAAAGCTGTTTATCTTAATCAGAAAGAAGCCCAGCGTGGAAGCAAAGAAGGAAGTATAAAGAACTTTATTTGTGTTATGCTGCTGATAACTTACTCTGCTGTAAATTTATGAGGAGGGTCTTTTGTTAGTAAGCCCACTCACCCAACAAGTTCTTCCTAATTAATGTTCAGGTGGAATCTCCTATGGAGAGAGTGAGTGTCCTCCTGCTAAGGGAGGGGTTGAACCTGTCTTGCCATGATCTCTTCCTTCTCCTCCTCTGCAGACCCCTGGCCTGAAGGCCTCCACTCCGCTCCAGGGCCTTGGCTCCATAGCCACCAGCACTGCCGGCACCATTGTCCGCACCATCCCTGTGGCCACTTCCCTCGGGGCCTCAGCCGGCGGGAAGCCCACCACCATCCATCAGCTCCTGGCCAACGGAGGGCTGGCCAAATTGGCAAGCAGCCTCCCTGGATTGGCTCACATCTCAGGCCAGGGCTCAGGTCAGGAAGTGGACAAAGTTTCCGGGGTGGGGGCAGTTTGCAAACAGAATCAGTATCCAACTTGTGGCCGCTACTCCTTCAATGCAATGGGCAGTGACCCTTCCTTTCCCCCTCCCTCTTCTCTGCCAGGCCTCAAAGCCCCCACCACCATCACGGTGACCCTTCGGGGCCAGGCCAGCCGCCTCTCCACCCTCAGCCAGGCGGCTATCGGAACGGCACAGACTCTGTCGGAAGAGCAGTCCCCACAGCCGCTCTTGCTGCCCGCTGCACAGGTAATGCTGGATGCTGGGCTCTCAGGTGAGCACCAGGGGAACGGGCAGGGAATGGAGGCCTTCTGCTCGTTTGTGCCCGTTTTTGCCAAGCCTCCGGCACCCTTCTGGGCCTTTGGCACTGTTTGAATGCCACTAGGGTCACTTACTTACTTACTTACTTACTTACTTAGGCGATCCCTCATAGTCCGAGGATGATGGTCCTCCAAGTGTAGTGTCCTGGCGGTGGGTCTGCAGGTGACTGTGGAGCCCTATTCTTGACCTGCATCTTCTCCCACAGTGAGGGCATTGGTTTCCAGGTGGAAGGTGGTCCCAGTCGAGGTTGGCTTGATGCACCTTCCTCTTGGCACGTTTCTTCTCTTTCACCCTCCATTCGTGCCGCTACAAACTCTACAGCACTGCTGGTCACAGCTGACCTCCAGCTGGAGCACTCAAGGGCCAGGTCTTCCTAGTTCTCAGTGTCTATGCCAGACCTTTTAAGGTTGGCTTTGAGCCCATCTTTAAATCTCTTTTCCTGTCCTCAACTTTTGTATCCTGTTTGGTTTTGGATGCTTTGCTGTATATTTTAGGGTACTTTTCCCTAACAAAATCATTGTCCTCAGACCACTTTCAGAAGTTCTGTACCTCTCCTTTTTTGACCATCGGTCATATTAATGCCATGCTTTTTGGGAATATTCTGGTCAGAAATTATAGTGTCCACCTCCTTTCCCACTGCTTTCAGGTTGCTGATAGTTTACCTGGGAACTTGACCAGCCCCGCGTCTGGCTCTGCTGCTGCTCCTGGAAAACTTTTGTCCCAGATGGACCTTGGCAAGGCCCCTTCTGCTCCAGAGGCCCCTTCTGCAGACACTGTCTCCCAGGCCACCTTGCAAGCCACAGGTGAGAAGCACTGGCCCCCTGCATTTTGAGTTCCTTACATTTTAACCCCATCTAATCTGTATATATATAAAGGCACAGCAAGAGCTTTTCTAGCACAGCTTCCTCCCCCAACAGGAAATTCCTTTAGGTGAACGTGAGTTGCTAAAACAGATATATGGGAATCATGTGGCCCTCCAGAGTCTTGTTTCACTGCAATTCCCAGCATTCCCCACTATTGGCTATGCTGTTGAGAAGGCTGTTGGGAGTTGTGTATTCCTTTGATTGCTAGAGGTCAGACTGCTCCAGCTTGAAGATGGCAAAAAAAAGGTCATCCTGAGGGTCTTCTTGGTGGTGCCCCCCCCCCCCCTCCCCGACTCTGGAACTCACTTCCCAAGGACATCAGACATGCCCCAACTCTGGCAGTCTTTAGGAGGAGCCTGAAAACATGGTTGTTCCAGTGTGCCCTCCCAGAATAAGGAAAACACTCATTAATATGCCCTCAAAATGCTCTTTACCACTGATATAGGACTGACTGCATTCCCTCATCTCTTTTTGAAAACCTTATACCAGTTATATCCTACCTTGTTCGTGCCCAGCGTTATTTTTAAATTTTAAATTATTACATTTGGCCCGGCCATTGGTTTTTAAATGCTTGCGTGTTACTGTTTATTGTTTTTGTCTATGTGATTTATTTTAATTGTATTGCATTGATCGTTTTGTTATTGCTTTGTTATTGATGTATTGTGGGCTTGGCCTCATGTAAGCCGCACCGAGTCCCTTGGGGAGATGGTAGTGGGGCATAAATAAAGTTTTATTATTATTATTATTATTATTATTATTATTATTATATTATTATTATTATTATTATTATGAGTGTACAGGCAGTCCTCAAGTTACAAACAAAAGAGGTTCTGTAGGTTTGTTCTTAAGTTGAATTTGCATGAGTCGGAATGTGTACATTTTTTAATGTAATGCCAGATATATATAATCGCTGTGGATGACACAGGGAAGGGTGAAAGTAAGGTTACAAGGCACGTCGCTTTCACAGAGAATTTTCACAGGGAAAGTTGGTATCACTGCCATGTAGTGGGAAGCCAGTGGAAATGAACGAGCAGTGCCAGTCGTCAGTAGCTCATCAACTGCCGTTGTGGTGAAGGTTAGAGATGAGCGTCCTTATTCCGTTTCCCTCCAAGGACGAAGTTGGCGCTGTAATATGCTACCTAAATGCAAAGGGCATGGACGCCACTGCACTTCATCACAAAATCGTTTCAGTTTATGGAGAGGACGTAATGTCAAAGCAGCATGTGACAAAATGGGTATAGAATATATTATGAGACCACAAAGAAAGATCGCAGAGCCATCCAAATCCATGCAGCACAAGAGTTGTGGACTTCATTGGGTTGGGATGTTTGAAGCCACCCCTCTCACAGCCCCGATCTCGCACCTAGTGACTATCACTTGTTCACTCAATTGAAGGAACACTTAAGTGGAAAACACTTTTCTGACAATAACGAGGTGAAAATTGAAGTGACGAACTAGCTCAAAAAGGCAGGGGGGAAACTTCTGACATAGGCATCAAAAACCCGTCCCATGGATGACAAAATGTATTGAACTGAATGGTGATTATGTGGAAAAATAATGTAATACCTATGCTACATTCCATGTAAGTTTTATTACCATACTTACATGAGCTCCGGTTATCCGATTTGTGGTTATCCAACACTCCATATTATCCAATGCCTTTGCCACCCTCCCTGCCCTTGCTCCCTTGTCCTTTCCTCCATCGCTCGCTCACTGGGATGATTCCTGGTTCTGCCACTGTGATATGTCGTGGTGAATGAGTGAGTGAGGGAAGCAGGAGCCTGGAAGAGGGAAGCAGGAGCAGGAGCCTGCAGCCGCTGCCGCCTTTGCCACCCTTCTCGCTCGTTCACCCACCCACTCCCCTTGCTTGCTACTCAAAGGGCTGAGTCCTGGTTCTGCCGCCAGGACCTGGCCCAGTGAGTGAGCAAGTGAGGGAGGGCACATGAGTGAGCGAGCGAGGGCGGCAAGGGTAGTAGCAGCGGCAGGAGCAGGAGCTTGGCCACCTCTTCCAGGCTCCGGCTCCTGCTGCTGCTTCTGCCTTTGCAGCCCTCCCTCGCTCACTCACCCACTCTCACTCGCTACTTACCATGCCACATCCCGGTGGCAGAATCAGGACTTGGCCCTGTCAGTAGTAAGGGAAGACGGGTGAGCGAGGGAGGTAAAGCCTCAAAGGCAGAAGCAGCGGCAGAAGCAGGAGTCTGGAAGAGGTGGCCAGGCTCCTGTTTCTCCCACCGCCACTGCCCTTGACACCCTAGCTGGCTCACTCATTTGCCCTCCCTTGCTTGCTCACTTATTGGCTGGATCCCGGCAGCAGAACCAGGACCCGGCCCGGTGAGTAGCAAGTGAGGGGGAGTGGGTAAGTGAGCGAGAAGAGTGGCAAAGAGTCCAACATGTTTGTTTATCCGACGTTCTGCTGGCCCATTTATGACAGATAACCGAGACTCTACTGCAGGGGTCCTCAAACTTTCTAAACAGAGGGCCAGCTCACAGTTCCTCAAACTGTTGGAGGGCCAGATTATAATTTGAAAGAAACATGAATGACTTCCTATGCACACTGCACATATCTTATTTGTAGTGCAAAAACACTTAAAAACAATACGATAATTAAAATGAAGAACAATTTTAACATATATAAACTTATTAGTATTTCAGTGGGAAGTGTGGGCCTACTTTTGGCCGATGACATAGGATTGTTGTTGTTGTTGTTATGTGCTTTCAAGTCATTTCAGACTTAGGTTGGCCCTCAGCGAGGGCCAGGTAAATGACCTTAGAGGGGTGTATCCGGCCCCCGGGCCTTAGTTTGAGGACCCCTGCTCTACTGTATTCTTTTTTTTTTTGTATTTTAAAAAAATCTTGTAGCCTTTCTTTCCGGATAATCCTTGTAGCAAGCAAAGTTTATTGAATAGTCTATTGACCGCATCAACATTAAAGATAATCCTTGTATGTATTTTAATTTATAGTTCCTTATTCTTTTCCAGTCCTCTATTTTGCAATTTCAATCCCGTTCTTAATTAGAAGTTAGATGTTTGTAACTTGAGGAACTCCCTGTATATATAGTTGAAACTGTGCATTTCCTTTGGAAGCATGTTGATGCACTGCATGAAGACCACAGGATGAGGGGGGGGGGGCAGAGAATACCTCAGCCCCACCTGAGACCTCTTCCCTTGTCTTCCTCCTCCTTTAGTGACCACCTCGAGCCCCATGAAGACCCTCTATGTGATGTCGGATGCCAAGCTGTCTGCGCTGACCAAGTCAGTCATGGCTGAAGCGGCTTCCAGCCCCCTGAAATCTGCAGCTCTTCAGACCCCCTCCTCTTCTTCCCCGTCCGTGACTTTTGCCCCTTCAACAGTAGCCAGTGCGTCCGGCAACTTGGGCCCCGTCCTGCAGACCACCTCCAAGACAGTGTTCCTGACCTCTGCGCTGGCAGCCATGAAGGGGGGCAGGGGGGAAAAAGCCGCACCAGCCAAAGGTCACCACTCCCATGTGCTGGGGCCGACAGAAGCCCTGGGCAGGGTGCCCTCCGTGGTGGACGACGGGACCAGCACCATCCTGCACACCCGGGAGGGCCTCCCCAGTAGACACTTGCTCCCTGCCGCCGGAGCCACCCTCATCACGCTGGGCAGCGGCCTGGGCAGTTCCTCCATAATTGCCACTGCTGGGCCGGCCCTCGGCCACAAACCATAGCAGCGGCAGCACTACACATCCTAACCCGCTCCCCCAATATGAAGGCGTCCAAGTCATTTCCTTTGTGGAAGCGAGGCCAGGCTCCAGGGCAAAGAATGATGTCCTCACTCCTGCTCCCCCCCCTCTTATGATGGATGCATCAACTTGTTTTGTTTGTACCCATTTAATAAACTTATCTTTTGTTTGTGTACGCAAGGTCTCTTTTCATCATTGCCACAAAAAAAGAGAGAAAGGAAGAGGAACCTGCAGACATTTGGGTGCAATGTACAAGACTTCTGACAGGCAGAAAATGAAAGGTTTGGCTCCTAATGCAAGGGAGAGAAGTGCTGTCCCAAGTCACAACATCACAGGCATCAATTGGTCCAAATGGTTGACTTCTAAAATCAATCCAGTGTGACACTAGAGCAGTGTTTCTCAACTTCCCTAATGCCACAACCCCTTAACACAGCTCCTCATGTTGTGGTGACCACCCATGCATAAAAGTATTTTTGTTGCTACTTCATAACTGTAATTTTTCTACTGTTATGAATCGTCATGTAAATATTTATTTATTTATAATTCAAACTTATAGGCCGCCACTCCCCTGGGGCTCGGAGCGGCTTACAAGAACAGGCTAAAATCTAACACAATTTAAAAACAATTTAAAACAACAATGTCAGAGATCAAAGGCCTGTCGAAACAGTTATGTCTTACATGCCCTGCGGAAAACTGATAGGTCCCGCAAGGCACGGACTTCAGGTGGCGGAGTATTCCAGAGTGATGGTGCCACTGCTGTAAAGGCTCTGCGTCTGGTTGCTGTTAGACGCAAGGTCTTGACACTGGGAATTTCCAATAGATCTTGGTCCTCAGAACGGAGGGATCTCTGGGGTTGGAAGGGGGTGAGGCGGTCCCTCAGGTACATCGGCCCCAGACCATGCAAGGCCTTAAAGGTGAGTACCATCACTTTGAAAGTGATTCGGTTCTCAATTGGTAACCAATGCAGCTGCAGTAAGATTGGTGTTATGTGGCATCTCATCGGAATTCCCACAAGAAGCCGAGCAGCTGCATTTTGTACCAACTTGAGCTTCCGGATCACCGACAGAGGAAGGCCAATGTAGAGGGCGTTACAGTAGTCCAGTCTTGAGATGACCGTGGCCTGGATCACCGTAGCTAGGTCATCCCTGGACAGGGAGGGGGCCAGCCATCTAGCCTGCCGCAGATAAAAAGTGGTTCTGCTAACGGCGGAGACCTGGGCCTCCATCACCAGCAGAGGGTCCAAAAGGACTCCCAGACTCTTTGCCAATGATGACGGGCGTAGCGCCTCGTCATCCAGGGTAGGCAGCTGGATATCCCCACTACCCAGTCGACCCAGCCATAGGATATCCGTCTTTGCTGGATTCACCCTCAACCTGCTGGCACGCAGCCATCCAGTAACAGCCTCGAGGCACTGATGGAAACAATCGGGTACAGAGTTCCATCTTCAGCACCAGCTGAGTGTCATCAGCGTACTGGTAACACTCCAGCCCAAAATATCCGATACGAAGGATGTATTTTCATTTACTAGACAAATTGGCCACAAATACCTGACACACCCAAATTTGAATACTGATGGGGTTGGTGGGGAATTGGTTTTGTCATTTGGGAGTTGTAGTTGCTGGGATTTATAGTTCACCTACAATCAAAGAGCATTCTGAACTCCACCAATGATGGAACTGAACCAAACTTGGCACACAGAACTCCCATGACCAACAGAAATAATGGAAGGATTTGGTGGACATTGACCTTGAGTTTGGGAGTTGTAGTCCAACTGCATCCAGAGAGCACTGTGGACTCAAACAATGATAGATCTGGACCAAACTTGGCACAAATCCTCAATATACCCACATGTGAACACTGGTGGAGTTTGGGAAAAATAGACCTTGACATTTGGGAGTTGCTGGGATTTATAGTTCACCAATAATCAAATAGCATCCTGAACTCCACCAATGATAGAATTGGGCCAAACTTCCCACACAGAACCCCCATGACCAACAGAAAATAATGTGTTTCTCTCTCCTGTTGTGATGACTTGGACAAAAATAACGTATGTAGTATAAGCCAAGGCACCTAATTTTCCACAAAAAACTGGGAAAATGAATTGACTCGAGTATAAGCCGAGGGTGGGAAATGCAGCAGTTACTGGTAAATCTCAAAATCAAAATCAATAAAATGGCATTAATTGAGGCATTAGGAGGTTAAATGTTTTTGAATATTTACATAAAACTGTAGTTTAGGATAAGTGTGTCCAACTCAGATAAAACCATTATTGTGACCTTCTTCAATGTAAATGTGTTTATGTATCCTTCCAATAATAATAGAGTAAAATAATAAATGTAATAAAATAGAGTAAAATAATTAATGTAATAACAATAGAGAAAATAATATAATAATACTAATAGAGTAAAATAATAAATGTAATAAAATAATAGAGTAAAACAATATAAATGTAATAATAGAGCATATTGTGCTCTATTATTATCTCTAACATAATAATAACAGAGTAAAATAGTAAATAACCTTGACTCGAGTATAAGCCATGGGCAGCTTTTTCAGCCTAAAAAGGGGGCTGAAAAGCTTGACATATACTCAAGTATGTATGGTACATCACTATATGAAGCAAGGAAATAGTGGAGGGAACAGAGAATGCCCCTTTAAAACTTGTTTTAGGGTGAGCTTTCATGTATTGCACGGGGACAAACAAACCGTCCTCAGAGGCTTTGGCGGGAATGAACATTTTATTCTGTTTAAGAAAACAGATAAATTATACAGTGATGGTTACAACAGACAAAAACCACATATATTTAGGTTGAATCCTTGGTTGCCATCTTTTGCTAGACTTTACTTGCAACTTGGTATACTTTGAGGAAAAGAAGAAATGTCCCAAACAAAAGCTGTGAGACTGAGGCCAGTGAGTTGAGATTAACATGCCACAAAACAGCTCTCATTCCCGGAAATGCCATTTCTGTAATCACTACCACTTTCCCCATCTGTGTATCTTTAAAAAAAATTGTATCAATTGGCTGGGCCATATAGAACAAAAATAATAATTTACCCCACTGATAAAACACATTCCTTGTCAAAATTCATGCCAGCTGGAAAATATACAATAATATCATTCTGGCCCAATAATAAGCACAGATACAACTGACTCCCTCCTACCTGATTAGCAACCAGAGCCTTCAAATGAATAAATATTTCCGGAATGTAGCACAGGACTCAATTGAGAAGTTCTTAAGAAGGAAACAGAGTCTCTCCAAGGTGATCATTTTCATGATAAGAGCTTGCTGTTGGCATCATGGTTTCGCAGAGAAATGCAGACTGCTCTGATTGATGGCAAGGGAAGCTGGGTTGTAACTGGAGACACTTGGTGGCCCCTTTGTCTGCTGTTTATGGCCCAGTTGAGAGGGGATCTCAAGCCTGTCACCACTCTCCAACCCGATCTCTGGGAATAAGCCGCAATTCGGAACCGTGCTTCAGGAAAACATTTCCTAATGTGGGGGGAAATGAAAGCTAGTGATTTGAGAAGCAACACGTGAAATAGCTGTACTTAGCTTTTTAGGTAAATAATAAATGGGTTGCTGTAAGTTTTTGCAGTCCGAACAGGCCATCCTTAGCACATACATGCCCCAGAGATCACAGATATACATGAGTGAGAAAATCTCCAGGTTGTTCATTAAGTACCGGAAGGATGCCAGTTGCCTTCCGGTTACCTCTTGTACAGGAGTTGATTATAAATTGTATGATTTTAACTGTATTTGTGTTTAGATTGGCTGCAGTAATGCTGGAGTGGCCTAAGTCAGAGGAGTCCTCCATGTGCGTTGCCATGGAGACCGATGCAGGAGAGAGGGAAGTGGGAGGAGCTTAGAGGGGAGAGTTTGAAAAAACGACAGTTAAAAATCTGTTAGGGTTTAGGTTTAGAGGAGTGAGCAGTCAGGAGTTAGGTTCAGAGGAGTGAGGAGTTGGGAGAGAAGGAAAGGAAAGGTGGCGGAGTGACTTGTGAAGCAAAACTTTGAGGCTTTGAAAAGCTGGGTTTGGCTATTGGAAGTTTCTCAGACTAGTGCAGCCGAATGGTGAAACATAGCTGGAATTCTTTTAGTCTAAGGAGAGGCTAAAGAATAGTTTACGTAGTATTTGATCTTGGGAGGATCAACTAAGGGAAACATCCCTGTATGGAAACTTTGTCTGAAACAAGTGCTCTACGTCAGAAAGATACTGTGTTACTAGAAAGAATGAACTGTTAAAGTTACAAGCATTATTCCAAGTGCAACAAGGAAAAGTTACGTCTTGCAACCACACGCTGTGTACTTAATAAAATTGTTAACTTTTATTTGAAGATTGCCTCAGCTCCGTCTATTCTGTGTACCAAGTGCCATTTCTCACAATATTACAACTTACCTCACGTGGTGGCAGAAACGTAAGGATAAGTAACCAAATAAATCTACATTCTTCTCTCCAGTCACGCTACAGTATATACAGTATATACGGTATATACAGTGTAATTACTACTAAGTTATTACTTTCTTAATAAAGGAGGAGGTGCAATTGAACAGCCTCCCTTCTAACTTGATGGTAAATTTGGTTCCTAATCGGCAACCTCCATTGCAAATCGGCTAAGTCTTTTTAAAATTGGGAACTGGGGTAAAATCTCCTGAATACTGGTTCCTTTTAAATTGGTGGCAACAATAAATCATCCCTCAGCTCCCTTGTTTCTTTTCACCTCTCAACCTTTATCCTCATGGATTGTGTTGACAATATGTTTGGCATATCAACAGGTTGGAAAAGATCCTCCTCACCAGCTCGGTGTCTACATCCATGGCCTTCCTGAGGAGCATACCGTTAGATGCTGTGTGCCGTGCCACCACCTGGTCTACTCCACTTACCTTTGTGTCCCACTACAAGCTGGATGTTTCATCCAGGAGGGACAATGAGTTTGGAAGGACAGTCCTCTTCTCTGCGGTGATGTGATACGCACCAACCAAGGTCAGTAGCTCAATAGTTTACCAAATGTGCGATTTACAATTGACCACGATGGAGAAATATGGATTGCTTACCCGTAACCGTATTTCTCTGAGTGGTCACCTGTGAATTCACACATCCCCACCCATCCTCCCCAATTTTGTCATGCCTCTGTCCTTCTGGCTACCGTGCACGGTGGAAGAACTGGAGCAATAGCCCCTCCTGCTGGCTATATATACTCCCAAGGGGAGAGTGGGTGGGGCTACCACCAAAAATGTTTAATAATGTGTCTAGAAGATTCCGAAGTTGTCTGCTCAGACGCAGAAAATACCATATGTGTGAATTCACAGGTGACCTCGCAATCTCTGAGGATGCCCGATACAGATGTGAGTGAAACGTCAGGAGGAAATGCTTCTGGAACATGGCTAGCCAGCCCAGAAAACTCACAGCAAACCCACTGATTTCGGCCTCGAAAGCCTTTGACAACACAAATAATAAATGGCTGTTTGGAAAACACTTGAGGGCCTCTATAGAAAATGTGCAAAACCATCACTGTATTTAGGCACTTGTTGAAGCTCTCTGTCTAAGCCTCCTTAATGAAAGTTATAATGGCAATATAGTATAGGCCAGAAACTTCATGCACTTTTCAGAGACAGGAAGATGTGGGCCGTGCTGCCTTTCCCTGGGACTTAATCTCCATTATAGTCAATGAAATGCAGAGAGAGAAATGACAGAAAAGTACAACTCACCAGCTGTCTGTGCAGGATTTATTCCTATTCCATCTAGAGGGGAAACAGAGAGTTAAAACAAGCATGCATGAAAAATCCATCATTGCATTGATCCCAAGCAAACAAGACAGACCAACACACTAGGACACAGCGATCCTCGCAATAAAGCAAGAAGGGCTGCTTAATTGTTTGAGTCAAAGTCACTCACTGCTCTTTACTCCTAGCAGAAAGTAAAGAAAGCTGCTCTGAAATCCCAGCAGCCTTATATTAAACTAAAAAACACAATTACCGTATATACTCGAGTATAAGCCGACCCGAATATAAGCCAAGGCACCTAATTTTACCATAAAAAAACTGGAAAAACATATAGACTCGAGTATAAGCCGAGGGTGGGAAATGCATCCGCTACTGGTAAATTTCAAAATAAAAATAGATTACCAATAAAATTGCATTAATTGAGGCATCAGTAGCTTAAATGTTTTTGAATATTTACATAAAACTGTAATTTAAGATAAGACTGTCCAACTCTGATTAAACCATTATTCTGACCTTCTTCAATGTAAATGTGCTTCTGTGTCCTTCCAATAATAATAGTCTAAAATAATAAATGTAATAATAACAGTAATAATAGAGTAAAATAATAAATGTAATAATTATAATAAAGTTAAATTATAAATTTAATAATAGAGTAAAATAATACATGTAGTAGTAGTAGTAGTAGCAGTAGTAGTAGCAGTAGTAATAATAATAAAACAACAACAACAACAGAGTAAAATAATAAATAACCTTGACTCGGGTATAAGCCGAGGGAGAGTTTCTCAGCCTGAAAAAAGGGCTGAAAAATTAGGCTTATACTCAAGTATATACAGTACTTTCTGAAATCATTGTTTTCTGGTCTGAAAGGTTCCCAAAGACTCCAAGAAGCCCTTTGTCAAAGAGACTTACCATGGACCTGCTTAAAACAGGTGAAAAGTGCCTGTCAGAAATATTAAAAATTAACTAGGTATTTTTAGTTACAAAAATGTGAATCAAGCACTGAAAGGACTAAATGGATGCAACGGCTCAGCAAAAACTCCTATTTTATCTCATCATAGTCTATTGTTTTTTATTTGGAATATGTGGCCCGCCCATTGTCATCTCTATCGTGATTGTGTCTATTGGAATTTTTATTTTATTTTATTATTACTATTATTTTTTATTATTATTTTAATGTTATTTTGATAATGTTGTTGTTGTCTGTTGTATATGCTTTGCTTTTATTGCTGTATTATGTTTTCCGGGCTTGGCCCTATGTAAGCCACTCCGAGTCCCCATCGGGGAGATGGTGGCGGGGTAGAAATAAAGATTATTATTATTATTATTATTATTATTTATTATTATAGCTGCAGTTCAATATAAGCAGGTGTGCCTGTAGCCTGTACCCACTTTTTCCTTCCAGGCACTTTGAGTACTCCCACTGGACATCTGGGCTCTTTTGGTGAAGCTTCACTCAGACAATATCTGGCAATACCGACCACTATCCCTGTGTCCTGGCATTAAAAAACTCACCGTTTGTTATGATGGCGCTTGTTGCTGCCGGGACTTTGAACTAAACAGAACAGAAGCACAACGTATTAAAGGAAATCGGGATGCCATAATCACTCATATCGTGCAACTATGACCCCCCCCCGGTGCCGACATATACCACATGGCCAAAAGGGAAGCCAGGATGCTGGAAGGGAACATGAACCGGCCATAAAGATCAATTGCTCTGATATGTGTGAATCGGAACTCCAGTATGTGGGAATTTCAGTGATTTATGAAATTGTAGGTAAAATCATATATGGGCTTAGAACATAGCTCAGGTACATTGGGAGAGTAGGCTTAATAACAAAAGACCCTCCTCATAAATGTACAGCAGTGTGAATCAGTAGCCCAAAGTGAGATAAAGAACAAAAACACGCAGACCAATGAAGAGAGGGGCCATGAAGCCAGCATCTTGCCTCCAGTGTCATCAGTTGGGAGTCCCCCCCCCCCCCGCCCCCAGCAACAACCGCTGCTCTGAGATCAGAATGAAGAGAGGGGCCATGAAGACAATTCCAAATGACGCTCCTACATTCCCTGCTTTGGGAATCTCTTGAAACAAATCAAGTAAAAAAGCACAAGAAAATGGCAACCATGAGATTTGTTCTGTCGTGCGCTGGGCTTGAAAGGAATTGCTTTTAAAACAGGACGTGCAACTTTAGCCCAGCGGGAAGCCAGGGGGCCCAAAGAGAAATTCTTAAGGATTTTCACCATAAACAGTCTTTAGAGGGCTTGTGAAATATAACAAAGTCTTTACTGGTAAACAATAAACTTCTTTTGTCTTCAGGCTTTTGTCTTCCAGGCTTTTGTGCCACTGGTGGCTTCTAACTGTTACTTTACTCTAAAGGAAAATCCCTTTCCAAACTTCTCCCAGGCTAACTGTGAACCTAAATCTAACTGATGTGGGCTCCACTACCGGACTGAACTGCGTCTCAAAGCACCGAGTGGACCTACCAGTAGGCCTGTAGTCACTTCAGCTGGAGTTCTTAGATGTTCAAAGCTGTTTTTCCCTCCAAAATTCCTCAGATCTTTAGGGCTGTTTCCCTGGGAATCTTTGGAAATCCTTTTGCTCTTAAGACTGTTCTCCCCCAAGAGGTCTCAAGGGTTGAAGCCTTTATACAGGAGAAGTCTGTACACGTCCTGTACATTGACTTTCCTTGCTGAGACTGACTGAAAATGGCTCCCTTCCCTTCTCAATTGTCCTGAACAGGGGGCGGAAACCAAACTTAACGGTGATGGACAGAGGGCCTGCCCTATAACTGCAAACTTTAATAGGAAGCCACCCTTCTGCAGAATCCCAAGCCTTGGACTGCAAGCAAACACTTCATACAAGGCAAATAAAGTGGGAGCTTCTGGTACAGCTGTACCAGCACAACATTGTTTGGGAAAATAAGAGAGCAACTTACTTCTTCCGCAGCAAATTTCAAGACAGCCGTGAACGGTGTGACTTCAGGCACACTCAGTCTACAGGAAACCAGAAATAACACGACTGTGAGACCAGAACATAAATCATGGAATCATGGAGTAGCAGTTTCACAGGGCCTTGAGCCTTCTCTGCCCAGGAGTGCCTGTGCCTCACCAAACTACAGCTTCCTGCATCCCACAGCATTGAGATTTGGCAGTTCAAGTGGTGTTAAACTGCATTAATCCCACAGTGAAGGGGGCAATGGGCACCTATTTAATTTGATTAATAAATAGCAATGGTATGAGGAATAGTTTGATAAAATAAATAGCCTTAGTCTTTAGTGTTAGAATCTGGCATGAGAAAAACAGCCTGACAGGAAAATGAAACACAAACAAAAAAAACAGGCCCAGCAATAAACAGGCCATCACCCTTTTTAGAGATACAAAAGGAGACATCAGTTGAAGGTCTGGAATGCCAAACTGCATTAAATCACTACTGATCAAGCAGCCAGCTGCATTAAATCACTACTGACCAAGAGGTTATGAGTTCGAAGCCAGCTCAGGTTGGAGTGAACTCCCGACCATTAACAGTCTAGTTTGCTGTTGACCTATGCAGCCCAAAAGACAGTTGCATCTGTCAAGTAGAAAATTTAGGTACCACTTTATGCGGGGAGGCTAACTTAACTAATTTACCACACCATCAAACCTTCCAGCAGCGTGCATAAGAATGAGGAAGTACTCCATCAAGGACTCGGTATCACAAGCGGATGGTGAAGCGGCAGCTCCCCCTGTGGTCGGAATCAAGCATACCCTCATGAAGCCGGAAAGCTGGAATGTTAAATTGCCTGTGTCTGTCTATATATGTTGCATGCCTAAAGGCATTGAATGTTTGCCATGTAAATGTGCCTTGTAATCCACTCTGAGTCCCTTGTGGGGTGAAAAGGGCGGAATACTGTAAATAAATAAATAAACAAACTATCGGTGGGTTGTTGTAGGTTTTTTCGGGCTGTATGGCCATGGTCTAGAGGCATTCTCTCCTGACGTTTCGCCTGCATCTATGGCAAGCATCCTCAGAGGTAGTGAGGTCTGTTGGAAGTAGGAAAATGGGTTTATATATCTGTGGAATGATCAGGGTGAGACAAAGGACTCTTGTCTGCCAGCCATAGGTTTTTGAATCCTTGAGTGCTACAGTTTATTGGTTATTGTTTATATGTGATTTATATTAATTGTATTGTATTTATTGTTTTGTTTGCTGCTTTTGTTTTTATTGATGCGTCGTTGGGCTTGGCCTCATGTAATCCGCTCCGAGTCCTTTGGGGAGATGGTGGCGGGGTATAAATAATAGAATCACCCCCGACAGATGGCCATCCAGCCTCTGTTTTAAAGCTTCCAAAGAAGGAGCCTCCACCACACCCCGGGGCAGGGAGTTCCACTGCTGAACAGATCTCAGTCAGGAAGTTCTTCCTCATGTTCAGATAGAATCTCCTTTCTTGCATTTAGAAGCCATTGTTCTGCATCCTAGTCTCCAAGGAAGCAGAAAACAAGCTTGCTCCCTCCTTCCTGTGGCTTCCTCTCACATATTTACACATGGCCCCATGTCTCCTCTCAGCCTCCGCTTCTTCAGGCTAAACATGCCCAGCTCTTTAAGCCGCTCCTCATAGGGCTTGTTCTCCAGACCCTTGATCATTTTAGCTTGTCAATATCTCTCTTCAATTGTGGTGCCTAGAACTGGACACAATATTCCAGGTGTGGTCTAACCAAGGCAGAATAGACAGGTAGAATGACTTCCCTGGATCTAGACACTAGAATCATAGAATCCTAGAGAAAATGTTTTCTTTATGTCGTCACTATCCGAATATTTTTATTATCTTATTAATATTAATCTTCATTTTTTCCTGCAAGTACTTTTTGAGTTGGTTCCAATCGGTTTGATTTTCCTTTTTCTGATTTTTAATTAGCTGTGACAGTCTATCCATATTCATAAATTCTCCAATCTTGGAGAGCCAATTCTTTATTATTGGGGGGTCTTTGTCTTTCCATTTTTGGGCGATCGTAATTCTCGCTGCGGCTGCGAGATAAAAAAGAATCTTTTCTTCGTTTTTCCCAATTTCAAAATCCATTATATTCAACAGGTAGTATTCGGGTTTCAATTCGTATTTTATTTTGATAATATTTTTACAGGGCCTGTGGATTGTTATCCAGTATTTCTTAATGATCTTACAATCCCACCACATGTGGTGGTATGATCCCATTTCTCTTTCGCATTTCATAGAATCATAGAATCGTAGAGTTGGAAGAGACCTCATGGGCCATCCAGTCCAACCCCCTGCCAAGAAGCAGGAATACTGCATTCAAATCACCCCTGACAGATGACCATCCAGCCTCTGTTTAAAATCTCCCAAAGAAGGAGCCTCCACCACTCTCCGGGGCAGAGAGTTCCACTGCTGAACGGCTTTATAATAATAATAATAATAATAATAATAATAATAATAATAAAGTTTTATTATTATTATAAAGGAATTGGAAGGAACAGAAGAGGAAGAGGAGGAAGGAAGGAAGGAGAGAGTAAAAGGAAAAAAGAGAGGGAAAGAAGGAGAGAAAGAAAGGAGGAAAGAAAGAGAGGGGATGGTTGGCCACAGCAAGGCGTGGCGGAGGGGGGGTAAAGCTAGTAATAATAATAAAAACTTTAACATTGTAGACCAGTGATTCTCAACCTGGGGTCCCAGATGTTTTTGGCTTACAACTCCCAGAAATCCCAGCCAGTGTACCAGCTGTTAGGATTTCTGGGAGTTGAAGGCCAAAAACATCTGGGGACCCACAGGTTGAGAACCACTGTTGTAGACTGATTCTACAGGTTGCCGGAAGTCACGACACACAGCCTTCTGTCTCTCTCCCGCCCCTCCCTCTGGAAAGCGACGTGTCCAATGCCCCTCCCGCGCATGCGCAGTACCCTCGCCAGGCGTCTCCCTTCCCTCAGGTCGGGACTCACACTTTGTAAGGCAGCCGCGGGTCGGAGGTGAGCGTGACTTTGAACGTGACTTTGGACCTGTGGGAAAGGCGGAGAGGAAAGGCGTCAGCGTGGCCGAGAAAGAGCCGCCAAACACACAGAAAAGCTGTCCGCGAACTCACATTTTGGTCGCCTCCGGCTGCTTAAGGGCCCACTTCCCGGCTCCGCGTGCTTCGTCACTTCCGGAGGTGTGGTTTTTCTCCTGTCAGGCCTTCCCACGTGACCTAAGGCAGGGAGGGGCGGGGCTCTCTAGCCAAAGAGAGATTGAGACGCTGCACCGGAAGTGGGGCGGGGCCAAGCCCGGAAGTGGGCTTCATCAGAGCGCTGGAGGGCTTCCCGTCGCCATGAGCAAGAGGAAAGCCCCTCAGGAAAACCCCAACGACGGCATCACCGACTTCCTCACCGGTAGGTGGGCCTCAGGACGAAGACCAGCCCCGTGCATCAATAGGAGTGTGGTGGAGGCTCCTCCTTTCATAGAATCAAAGAGTTGGAAGAGCTTGAAGCCATCTGTCGGGAGGGATCAAATGTTGTTCTTCTGCCTGGAATAGAATCATAGAATCAAAGAGTTTGAAGAGATCTCATGGGCCATCCAGTCCAACCCCATTATGCCAAGAAGCAGGAATATTGCATTCAAATCACCCCTGACAGATGGCCATCCAGCCCCTGTTTAAAAGCTTTCAAAGAAGGAGCCTCCACCACACTCTGGGGCAGAGAGTTCCACTGCTGAACGGCTCTCACAGTCAGGAAGTTCTTCCTAATGTTCAGATGGAACCTCACAACCTCTGAGGATGCTTGCCATAGATGCAGGCGAAACGTCAGGAGAAAATGCCTTTAGACCATGGCCATATATCCCGAAAAAACCTACAACAACCCAGTGATTCCGGCCATGAAAGCCTTTGACAATACATGGGATCTCCTCTCTTGTAGTTTGAAGCCATTGTTCCGCGTCCTAGTCTCCAGGGAAGCAGAAAACAAGCTTGCTCCCTCCTCCCTGTGGCTTCCTCTCACATATTTATACATGGCTATCATATCTCTCAGCCTTCTCTTCTTCAGGCTAAACATGCCCAGCTCCTTCAGCCGCTCCTCATAGGGCTTGTTCTCCAGACCCTTGATCATTTCAGTCGCCCTCCTCTAGACACATTCCAGCTTGTCAATATCCCTCTTGAATTGTGGTGCCCAGAATTGGACACAATATTCCAGGTGTGGTCTAAGCAAGGCAGAACAGAGGGGTAGCATGACTTCCCGGGATCTAGACACTACGCGCCTATTTATTTCTCGTGTCAGGGCAACCAGTCAATTATATTACATTTCTAACAGAACAAAGCAAACAAACAGACAAAATACAGAATTTGTAAGTTGATTAAATGTCCTTTGACCAGTATCTGGCCACTTGGAGTGTCTCTGGTGTTGTTGCAAGGAAGTCCTCCATTGTGCATGTGGCAGGGCTCAGGTTGCATTGCAGCAGGTGGTCTGTAGCTTTCTCATCTCCACACTTGTATGTTGTGGATTCCACTTTGTAGCCCCATTTCTGAGAGTTGGCTCTGCATCTTGTGGTGCCAGAGGGCCTTCCAAGTCGTCCAGTTTTCTGTGTGCCCAGGGGGAGTCTCTCATTTGGTATCAGCCATTGATTGAGGTTCTGGGTTTGAGCCTGCCACTTTTGGACTCTCTTTTTCTGCCTAAGTGGAGTATCTTGCATTTGTCACTGTTGAACTTCATTTTGTTAGTTTTGGCCCATCTCTCTAATCTGTCAAGATCGTTTTGAATCCTGCTCCTGTCCTCTGGAGTATTGGCTCTCCCTCCCAATTTGGTGTCGTCTGCAAACTTTATGATCCTGCCTTCTAACCCTTCATCTAAGTCATTAATAAAGATGTTGAACAGGACCGGGCCCAGGACGGAACCCTGCGGCACTCCGCTCGTCACTTCTTTCCAGGATGAAGAGGAAGCATTGGTTGAGCACCCTCTGGGTTCATCCATTTAACCAATTACTTATCCACCTCACCGTAATTTTGCCTAGCCCACATTGGACTAGTGGAGGCTTTTAAACAGAGGCTGGATGGCCATCTGTCAGGGGTGCTTTGAATGCAATATTCCTGCTTCTTGGCAGGGGGTTGGACTGGATGGCCCATGAGGTCTCTTCCAACTCTTTGATTCTATGATTCTAGTGTCTAGATCCAGGGAAGTCATGCTACCTGTCTATTCTACCTTGGTTAGACCACACCTGGAATATTGTGTCCAATTCTGGGCGCCACATTTGAAGAGAGATATTGACAAGCTAAAATGATCAAGGGTCTGGAGAACAAGCCCTATGAGGAGTGGCTTAAAGAGCTGGGCATGTTTAGCCTGAAGAAGAGGAGGCTGAGAGGAGACATGAGGGCCATTTATAAATATGTGAGAGGAAATCACAGGGAGGAGGGAGCAAGCTTGTTTTCTGCTTCCCTGGAGACAAGGATGCGGAACAATGGCTTCAAACTACAAGAAAGGAGATTCCATCTGAACATGAGGAAGAACTTCCTGACTGTGAAAGCTGTTCAGCAGTGGAACTCTCTGCCCTGGAGTGTGGTGGAGACTTTTTCTTTGGAAGCTTTTAAACAGAGGCTGGATGGCCATCTGTCGGGGTGCTTTGAATGCAATATTCCTGCTTTTTGGCAGGGGGTTAGACTGGATGGCCCATGAGATCTTTTCCAACTCTATGATTCTATGTGGGCTGGACAATGAGGTGGATCTGCCATTGGTTAAGCGACTGAACCCAAAGGGCGCTTCTCCCCAATGGTTCTTCCTCCTCATCCTGGAAAGAAGGGACTAGTGGAGTGCCAGGAAGAGGTCCTGTCCTGGGCCCAGTTCTGCTCAAGATCTTTATTAATGGCTTAGATGAAGGTACCTGCTGTTGTATTCTTTACTGCCACTTATATTTTTTACAACAAATCCTCTTTTCAGAACTGGCCAACTATGAGAGAAATGTGAACAGAGCCATCCACAAATACAATGCTTACAGGTGAGGTCTCCATGAAGGGAGGGTATTTTAGGTTTTGATGGGAATATTGCTGCCAAAAAAAATGTTAGAAGAAAAGAACATCATATTTGTCCCTTTTCTTTTACAACTTTACTACCTGTCTGATACTGGTGCATTGTGTCATGGGCAGTCTCCTTTAATCTGATACCAGTCTCTGTCTCTCCATCTCCTTTGGTGTAGTCTTGCAAGAAGGAAACAGCATACAGGAGGAACTTGATTTCACCTCTTATCCATGGAGAGGCAGGTTCACAGAGAAGAAAGAAAGTTACCATATATACTAAAGTATAAGTCAACCCGAACATAAACAGAGGCTCCTAATTTTAGCCCAAAAAAACTAGAAAAACGTATTGACTCGAATATAAGCCGAGGGTGGGAAATACAGCAACTACTGGTAAATTTCAAAATAAAAATAGATACCTATAAAATTACTTTAATTGAGGGCTCAATAGGTTAAATGTTTTTGAATATTTACATAAAATTGTAATTTCAGATAAGACTCTCCAACTCTGATTAAACCATTATTCTAACCTTCTTCAGTGTAAATGTTCTTACATGTCCTTCCAATAATAAAAAAGACAGTAAAGTAAATGGAACAACAATAATAGGAGTAAAATAATGCAAATGTAATAACACTAATAATAGAGTAAAATGATGCAAATGTAATAATAGTAAAATAAATGTAGTAATAGAGTAAATTATTATTATTATTATTAACTTTATTTGTACCCCGCTAGCATCTCCCGAAGGACTCGCTGCAGCTTACAAAGGCCAAGGCCACAATAAAACAACAATATAACAATTACATATAAACCAAAAGCAAATCAAAAACATTAAAGCAATAACAGTAAACAGTAAAAACAGCACACCGTGACACAATAAAACTAGGCCGGGCAAATGTACTGGGTACAGATTAAAAAGTGCTGGGTATGCTGAGTGATATAAGGATTTTGGATAAGTGCAATGTGTGGACAATCTTAATCTCTAATAAAGTGTTTTTGGGACGTGTTGCTGGGGTTTCCTATTCTGGAAAGGCACACCGGAATAGCCAGGTCTTCAAGTTCTTCCTAAAGACTGCCAACGTAGGGGCTTGTCTGATGTCCTTGGGGAGGGAATTCCACAGAGAAGGCCCTGTCCCTCTCTGATGTCCTTGGGGAGGGGCTACCACAGAGAAGGCCCTGTCCCTCGTCCCCACCAAACGCGCTTGCGACGCAGGTGGAATCATGAGCAGGGTCTCTCCGGATGAATGAAGAGAGCGTCCAGGTTCATAGATGGAGATGCGGTCACGCAGGTAGGCAGGTCCCAAACCGTTTAGGACTTTGTAGGTGAGCACCTGCACCTTGAATTGTGACCGGAAAATGAACGGCAGCCAGTGGAGCTCCTTGAACAGGAGGGTTGACTTCTCACTGTAAGGAGCACCAGTTAACATCCTGGCCGCCGCCCATTGGACTAGCTGAAATTTCCGAGTTGTTTTCAAGGGCAGCCCCACGTAGAGTGCATTACAGTAGTCCAATCTAAATGTAATAGTTGTAATAACAACAACAGAGTAAAATAATTAATAATCTTGACTCAAATATAAGTTGAGAGGGGCTTTTTCAGCCTAAAAAAGGGCCGAGAAACTTGGCTTATACTTGAGTATATACGGTATGTTTGAAAAATGTTTGGAAGCATTTGGGAACGTTTGCCTACTGGACCTACTGAACCTTTTAAATGGTTAGCCAGTGATATTCTGAATATGCCTGAGCACTTCTTTTCTAAACCAAATGATATTTATTAACATAATTCTTAATCAAAAATGTGAATAAAAGTTGGCTGCAAAATGGAGGGCTCTGGCCTCATCCTCCTTGCAGCTTCCCTTTGGCTAACCAGAATGCAGATTTGTTTTCTCGTACAGAAAAGCAGCCTCCGTAATTTCCAAGTACCCAAGCAAGATCAAAAGTGGAGCCGAAGCCAAGAAACTAGTAAGTCCTGTGACTTGGCCAGGTTGGAATGTTCCTTCTTAAAGAAAAAAAAAAGAATTTCTGTGCTTGTCTGTGGTTTGATTGAATACTTTTACTGTGCCCTAACCAGCAAAAGAGAACGTACACTTTTCCTTGATTTATAGAGTGATCAAAAAGAAAAAAAATGTAGGGATACTTTGATTGTGCTTTTCCTGTATGGCAGGGGATTGGAATGTATGGCCCACGTGGTCTCTTCCAACTTTATTATTCTAGTTAGAAATGCTATTGCATTCGCTTAGAGGTTTGATATTGTCTTATACCCTGTTTCCCCGAAAATACGACAGTGTCTTATATTAATTTTTCCTCCTAAAGATGTGCTAGGTCTTATTTTCAGGGGATGTCTTATTTTACCATGAAGAAGAATTCGCATGCTCTGGTGGTCTGTTCGGCGGGCATGCTTCTAAACAAAAACTTTGCTAGGTCTTACTTTCGGGGAGGCCTTATATTTCACTATTCAGCAAAAGCTCTACTGTGTCTTATTTTTAGGGGATTTTTTGGGGGGAGGGGAACAGGGCAATAAACTTGAAATGTGTTTAAAATAGCACAGAATGTAAGAAACAACAAATACCAAAATGTCTTACAACTGTAGAAGACATTGAGAGCACATTGATGTGGAAAAGTGGAGTTCTTTGGGGTTTCCTCTGCCACCCATTTTGTGCCTTTTTGCAACACTTAATGTCAAGGGTCGTGTAATGTATTTCACCATATACACTCGTCCATGTTTCAGGATGGTGTAGGAGCTAAAATTGCTGAAAAGATCGACGAGTTTTTGTCTACTGGGAAACTGCGGAAACTGGAAAAGGTACGGATTTGGATTAGATGGGGGGAGCTAGTATTCCTTTGCCCTCCTACCAGTTAGGAACTGGCTTGCTGTTGTCCATGCTGGCATGAGCTCCCTCCCTACATGATTGCTCTTGCAGCACTTGGCTTCTGTAGACTCGTAGGTTGCCCCTTTTCTGCTCCCTAGAATGAGACAGTTTGCTCTTCCAATCATTTCATATCACCCACACACACAACTCCCCCCCCCCACCCTCAGGACTATTTTCCAAAACCAAACATATACTTTCTGTTTTAGTTTGGGATTTGTTCTTTCCCTGGCATTATTGGAAGTCTGTGCAGCTCCTAAAGCAATGTTTCTCAACCTGAGGGTCGGGACACCTGGTGGGGTCACAAGGGTGTGTCAGAGGGGTCGCCAAGGACCTTCAGAAAACATATATTTCGGATGGTCTTAGGAACCCCTTTGGCAGAGAAGGCTGCAGATCTCTCCGTGTGTCCTCTTCCTTTCTGGAAACAGACAGCGAATCCGCCTACCAAGAGCCTTCCTCCGCTGTGATTGGCTGGCCTCTCAGCCAAGGAGAGGGCTGTTCCTGAGACTCCCAAGTGGGGAGGGGAGAGCAGGCATGCTTGGCACATGGCAGTGTGGTGCGCATGTGTGGGCGAAAGATAGCGTACAAGTCTGGAGGAAAGCTCGCGCAAGACAAGGGGGTTCTGTATGGGAAGTTTGGCCTAATTCTGTCATTGGTGGGTGTAAAGAAGCGATATAATTACAGGTGCTGTCGTGTGGCAGGGGAGACCTTTATTTTCTATCCCACCGGTGCCACCATCTTATAACAAAGACACGTCGACGAAGCCACCAGTTCAATAACAAAGCCTGTATCTATATACAGTGAGTGTGGTGGGAATGTTCTGCCTTCTCTTAGACATATACGAATACGTGTGACATGTGTTAGCCACCACTTTAACACTTAGGATGTACTCTGTTTCCACCCTGTTGAAATGTGCCTTTAATTTAGCTTTAGTGCCACCATTTACTATTATGTAGAGCATGTGAGAGAAGAATATTTCATTTTTAAAACGTTTTGCTGCTTTGTACTGATTCAGGTTCCTTTTTCAAACTGAATAGGACTCTCTGTGTTTATAAAAACCTTTTGGCTTTGAATCATAGGCTTGAGGCTCTCGTATGCAACAAGTTAACAACGTTTATTTATAACTTTAAGTTCCAATACTTGTGATTACATTTGTATCTTGTCACGTTCTTAAAGCTTACTTTCAATTTCATTAACTTGGTTACTTTTCCCTTTAAACTCTTGACAGAATTATATTGTAACTTAAGCCACACTGGCTTTAACTTATTCTCCTTTACAACTTGAGCTACATTTAATAACTCTTCTCTCAAAACAGAGTTTCCCCACTGTCTCTCTCTCAGACAGGATTCTTTTCACACTCAGATTCCTAACTGCTTCACAAACAGCTATTCCTAACTCACTTCACAAGCAGCCATTCCTTTTTTTTTTTTTTAATATATTTTTATTGAAAGATTTTTCCATAATTACAAACATTCATATCAAACACATCAGAATTCTAGTAGATTATTGATTCAAGCATCATTCCTTTTACATTACTCCTTTAGGGTTCACAATTATCACGTTGACACTTCCCTGTTCTTCGCATACACTCGAATATCAGGTCAAAGTATATTATTCTCTACTAAAATCCATATTCAACTAACGTGAAAGGGAGAGGAGTGGGTTAAAGGGGGCGGAAAAGGGAGTGGAGGGGGTAGTGAGGGGTAGGCGGGTTGTGAAAAGTAACCTAAACATGTATACATCCATTGAACTTCCCAACAGTCCTGGGGGTAATTACATCCTTGTATATTCCTACTTAATATTACCTCTCTTTGTTGCTGACGTCTACGATCAAACAGGAAGAGAAAAGACCTCATACAATTAAGTTTTTCTTTTCTTTAAAAAAGAGTCTAAGTGGACACCAATCTACTCTTCTCCTTACATTAATGTTATATATCAAATTAGATAATGAATCTAACTCCATAAAGTCCTTTATCTTATATAACCAAGCCTCCACCGACGGTATTTCCCTCACTTTCCATTTATTCGCTATTACGATTCTCGCGGCTGCTGAAAGATGAAAGAGCAAACTCTCCTTATTTTTCTCCATCTTAAAGTCCAATAAGTGCAGAAGGTAGTATTCCGCCTTTAGCTCGAACTTTAATTGCAAAATCCCCTGTATATTTCGGTGGATCTCCTTCCAGAAGGTTTTGATTTTTTTACAGTCCCACCAACAATGTATAAATGTGCCAACTTTGGTACCACATTTCCAACACAGATTACTAGCACCACGATAAAATTTTGCTATTCTAGTCGGCGTTAGGTACCACCTCGTAAACACCTTATACCAGCTTTCTTTGATGATTACTGTTTTGGTGAGTGTCAATTTATTTTTCCAGATATCTTCCCAGTCTTTCAAGAGAATGGTGTGTTTGAAATCTAACGCCCATGAAATCATATTTTCTTTAATTAATTCCTTTTCTGTTCTCCATTCTAACAGCTTTTGATAGAGAGTTTTTATCACCTTCCTCTCCTTCACCATTATCTTATCCCAGAAGGAGTCAGTTGTAACAAAACCTATCTTATTCTCCTCCTTAAAGGTGTCCCTGACCTGATGATAATTAAACCAGGAGAAATTTGCATCAAGGGACTTCAGTTCCTCTATTGACTTCATTCTGTATTGATTTCCAACCTTTGTTAACAGGACCCTATATGTATGCCAGCTATCACTTGGTAGCTCCCTTTTTTGAAATGCCTCAATAGGGGAAATCCAGAGGGGTGTTTTGTCATAAAATCTAATTTTATACTTTTCCCATACCTTCAGCAACGCAGCTCTGATGGTATGGCTGGTGAAGTTCTTTTCTATGCTAGCCTTCCCGTGCCATAAATAGGCATGCCACCCCCTCCTTAGTTCTGCACCCTCTAGATTTAAAAGTTTTCTCTTTCTGAGGGTTGCCCACTCCTTGACCCATACCAGTGCTGAGGCCTCATAATATAGCTGGAGATCCGGTAGCGACAATCCTCCCCTGTCCCCCGCATCTATCATCGTCGTATATTTGATTCTAGCCTTTTTCCCATTCCAAATAAATTTCTGTATGTCTCTTTTCCATATCCCGAAATAATAGTTTGTTCTAAGTATCGGGAGCATTTGAAATAGGAAGACCATTTTAGGTAAGATATTCATCTTTATCAGAGCCACTCTCCCCATGATACCTAGCTTAAGCTGTTTCCATTTTTCTAAATTTTTGGAGATTTCCTTCCAAGTATGTTCATAATTGTTTTTAACCAACTGTATATTACTTACTGTTAGGGTTATCCCTAGATATTTAATTTTCCCAGCTATACTAAATTGTGTGGTCCTCTCCAGTTCTAATTTCTTAGTTTGGCTAATGTTCTTTGTTAATAGTTTAGTCTTTTGCTTATTTATTTTTAGACCTGCCACTCTTCCATACTCTTGGAATACTTCTATCCAGTTTGCGATGTTCTCTGTCGGATTTGATAATATACAAACAATATCATCCGCATACGCCTTTAGTTTAAACTCATCTTGTCTTATTTTCACGCCCTTTAGATTTCCATCTCTCCTTATACCTTCTAGAAGTACCTCCAATGACCATATAAATAAAAGGGGTGAAAGGGGACAGCCCTGTCTAGTACCCCTTTCAATCTGGATATTGTCTGTGAGATGGCCGTTTACTCTTACTTTAGCTCTCTGATTTGTATATATGGCCTTTAACATGTTAATAAATTGAAAGCCCATATCTCTCTCAATAGCTAAATGCATCATGAAATCCCAATTCACTCGATCAAAGGCCTTCTCGGCATCCACAAATAAAAGGCCTAATTCTCTTTGATGGTTGACTTCGTGGAACTCTATGATATCTAAGATAGTTCTTATATTTTCGCTCATTTGTCTTCCAGGGAGAAATCCATTTTGATCTTCCTTAATTACCTCATTAAGGTAAATTTTAAATCTGTTGGCCATTATATGTGCGAATATTTTATAATCTATATTCAATAAGGCAATTGGCCTATAATTTTTGACATTATCTTCCTCTGAACCTGTTTTATGTATTAGAGAGATGGTCGTCTCTTTCCAGGAATCCGGAATTCTACCTTCGTTTAGTATATTGTTAAATAGTATCTTCAAATATGGTAAGAGCTCATCTCGGAATAACTTATAATATATAGCTATTATTCCATCCGGTCCCGGCGCTTTTTCCAGGGGAAGGTCAGTTATTGCTCTGATTATCTCACTTTCCTGTATCTGATTATTCAGTAATTCCCTTTGTTGCTCCGTCAGCTTCTCCAGGTTGTATTTTGACAGATATTTAACTACTTCCTCTTGAGATATATTTTCTTTCTTATAGAGTTCCTCATAGAATTCCTTAAATTGCCTGCTGATTCCTTCCTCGTCTGTGTAGTAGCTCCCTTCTTTAGTTATCTTCATGATATGTTGGGATTGTCTTTTTTCCCTGAGAGACTTGGCTAAGAGCTTACCCGGTTTATTGGCTTGTGCATAATGTTTGGCCCTCAAGTATTTCAGGTTTTTGGCTATGTGTTCCAATTGGTACGAGTCCCTTTGTCTTCTCAGCATCTCTAACTCTGTCTTAACTTTTTTCCTTCCTGGCTTCTTTTTAAGTAAGCTCTCTTTTTCCTCAATACTCTTCAGTAATTTAGAGAGTTCCTCATTTCTCTTTCTATTGCGAATTATTGCTTGCTGAATTAGGTGGCCTCTTATAACCGCCTTCCCGGCGTCCCATACCACCTCTTCCTTCACTTCTTTATTGGCGTTGAACTCAAAGAATTCTTTAATTTTTTTTCTACACATATCTACATCTTCTTCATTTTTAAGCAAGAATTCATTTAATCTCCAACTCCTTTGCTGTTTGTCGCTAAACACCTGTAGAGTAATGGGGCAGTGATCAGAATTGCGCCTGGGCAGTATTTTTACCTGTTCTGATTTGGTTATGAGCGTCTTGGACATCCACACCATGTCAATTCTAGACCAGGTGGAGTGACGGGCTGAGTAAAAAGTAAAGTCTCTACCTAAGGGATTTTTAGTTCTCCAAACATCATACAGGTGCCAATCCCTTTTTAGTTTCAAAAAACTTTCGGGTAGTCTCCCACCATTCTCTCTAGCTCTCTTCTTTCCCGTTTTATCGATCTTACAATCTAGTACTCCATTAAAATCCCCTAAAAGAATTAGATTATCAAATGACTGTTCTTTAAGTTTCTTTCTAAGTAGTTTCAAGAAATTCGTTTTGGGACCCGTGGGGGTATATATATTACAAATGAGTAGAACTTGGTTTCCTAGGGAGATCTTAATACCAATCATTCTTCCTTCATCATCTTTGAAGGCTAAAGTAGCCTTATAAATATCTTTAACATATATAATCACCCCCCTTTTCTTTTGGGTAGCTAAAGAAAAAAAAGCTTGACCTAATTGAGGCTGTGCCAAGTATGAGCTATGTTTGGGGATAACATGGATTTCCTGTAGTGCAATAATGTCATAATTACTTTTTTTGAGAGTGCTATATATGAGCTTTCTTTTATTTGGGGAATTCATCCCATTTACATTATTCGAATATAGTGATAGGCTCTTCATCTTGATTTACTTGTTTATCTTTTCCTAAGGATCCCACCCCTTTGTCTTCTTCTTCCTCTTCTAATGAGTCCGGTCTGGCTCTTTTCTTGTCTTTCCTACTCCCCTCTTTCTTCCTTCCTTTCTCAATTTTCGGTGACACTACTCCTTTACCTGTTTCCATCTTTTCTTCCTGGTTAGACTCCTTTTCTAAATCTTTCACCAGTTCCTTATAAAAGTTTTTTGCTTTGTCTTCAGATGTTAACCAGAGCCTGTTTTCCTTATACGTGACTTGGATTCCTTCCGTGCGTTCCCAACGAAATTTTATCTTGTGTTTTTTGAGTTCATCCGTTAAAAAGTAATATTTTTTCCTGTTATGCATCGATGCCATCGAGAACTCCTTAAGGATGATCACCTTTTTTCCTTTATACAGTGTTTGCTCCTTCGATTTTATTTTCAAAATCTCGTTCCTAACACATTTTCTTGTGAAACTTACTACGATATCTCGCGGCACATTATTTCGTCTAGCGTAGTTGGAGTTCACTCTTCTCACCGCGTCAATTTCTTTGCTAGCCTCTTCAATAGAAAGCTTCAAGATATCAGCAGTAATCTCCACTATTATGCTTCTTAGGTTATCTCCCTCTTTCTCCTCTAGATTCCTGTATCTAAGCTGAAATTCCGTTTCCGAACTCATCAGCGAGTCGTACTGCTTCTCCATTTTATCGCTCCTCTCCTCAAGGCTTTTTAATCTGACTTCACTCTTTTGCTGTGCTCTTTTTAGCTGGGCATTCTCTTTTTTCAATTCCTTAATTTCCTTCTGGGCACCTTCTAAATCCTTTTTCACCACCTCCATATCTTCTTTTATTTCCTGCCTCAATTTACCCATTTCTTTTTGAAATAAAATTTCCAAATTGTTTTGGGTTTTTACTTGATTGTCCTCTATTTTTTTTTCAATATTCTCCTGAATTTTCCACATTTCTGCTAGTAGGTCTTTCATCGATACCTCCCCTTGCGTGGAGTGTCGTCTTGCTGGTATGGGTGTGGATATTGAGGGTATTGGGATTGTTGTTTGGGGTGCTTGGAGTGGGAAGGGTGTTGCCCCCTGCTGGGTGTTCCCGGTCTTGCCTTGTTTCGAAACTGTTACAAATTTCTCCATCCTGCCCTCTGCCATGCTGGGCTTGTATTTAAGATTCCTTGACGGGCTTTAAGAATCTTCCCTTTTTGAATTGTCTCTTGGTTCTAGTGAGGTTCTAATTCATGATAGTGGAGTTAGAGCGCTACACTTCACCTCGTCATCATGATCCATGTTCTATCCTTACTACTTACTACTTTGGTCTGTTTGGGTCTGCGTCCTCCCTGCTGTTCTTTCTTCCTCCCCCCCTCCTGCCTTCGTGGGGGTTCTTAATAAGAAATTGGTTAGAGTAGGTTGCTCTTACCAGTCTGATCCTTGCCACCGGTTCTTTTTCTTTATATTGTCTTTATTTTGTCCTTCTCCGCTTCTTCTACATCTGCTGGTCGTCGCCTTCGTACCTAGCCCTTGCAAGCAATCTATGTAGTTGTATATTCTTCCAAAATTTAGGTCCCGGCCTGCTGACTACGCGCTGGGGGTTGTCTCGCGTGACTGACGTCCCTGCTACGTTCCGCCGCGTCTAATCGCGTCAGATCGCGTCGGTGCGTCAGTACGTCCCGCGCGGTTCGGCGGTGCGTCAGTACGTCCCCTGCGCCGTGTACCCGGCCTCCTGCGCCTTCCTCAACCCCACGGGGGCGCCAATGCTCGTATTACCGCTCCCAAATCTCTCTCTTAAAGGTACCGACTGACCCCTCCTCGCAAGAAAGAGTAAGCTTGATGAAGCGTATTATAGGTGGGCTCGGTTGGGTAATTTGTACTCAAATGACTTTTAACGTTGCTAGATGTTACTTGCTTTCTTTCTTCCTTATCTTCCACTTAGATAGTAAATAAATTCTAGGGATTCCCAGTCCTTTCCTATTGGGTTCTGTCTTCATCCGTTTCGTAGACGCCGCTTCTGTATCCCCATTTCCCTGTTGCCTTCTTATAGTCCATCTAATTTGTTCTTCTTGATCTTTGTCTAATATCTAAATGAAGGCTGGCAGTATTGTCGACCCCTGGTCGCACACCTCTCGGGGCGCACACCCTCCGCTCTGCCAGGCAGGAGTTGGCCGCCTCCCTTGAGGGGAGACCGCTCCTCCGCCCCCGCAAAAGCTCTGAGGGCTTGGCTGACAAGCCGTCCTCGATACCAACGGCTTGTGGGGTCTCTAAGAGCCCCTTCCCCTTATGAGAGGTGCGAGAGGTACCTGCTACCACGCGGAGCTTCGGTTCCTCACTCCTACCGCCATTCCGCCTTCACCGGAAGTCACAAGCAGCCATTCCTAACTACCTGTCATTTTTGGCCTCACAGCCTTCTCAACTCCTGGGCCTACACTAATCTGCATAGGACCAATCGGCTTCCCATATGCAAATGACTATGTCTTCGCTGTTGCTATCCTAACTGTACTAAATCTTTCCTATCTGCCCTGTGTAAACATAGAGCTACACCAAAAATCTTGCAGAGATCAGCAAATTCATTACAGTCGGGGTCAGAATGCTCTTTGATTGTAGGTGAACTATAACTCCCCAAAACTACGACTTCCAAATGTCAAGCTCTATTTTCCCCAAATTCCACCAGTGTTCACATTTGGCATTTTGGGTATTTGTTCCAAGTTTGATCCAGATCTATCATTGTTTGATTCCATCATGCTTTCTGGATGTAGATGAACTACAAATCCAAAACTCAAGGTCAATGCCCACCAAAACCTTCCAGTAGTTTCTGTTGGTCATGGTTGTTCTGTGCGCCAAGTTTGGTTCAATTCCATCGTTGTTGGAGTTCAGAATGCACTTTGATTGTAGGTGAACTATAAATTCCAGCAGTTACAACTCCCAAATGGCAAAATCAATCCCCATCAGTATTCAAATTTGGACGTATCGGAAATTTGTGCCAAATTTGGTCCAGTGAATGAAAATACATCCTACCTATCAGATATTTACATGACACTTCATAACAGAAGCAAAATTACAGTTATGAAGTAGCAATGAAAATAATTTTATGGTTGGGGGTCAGCACAACATGAAGAACTGTATTTAAGGGTAGTGGCATTAGAAAGGTTGAGAAACACTGTCCTAGATAGTCCTGCTGCAGGTGTTAGGTTGTGATGATTGAGAGGGAAAAACAGAGGGGGCTTCTGAAGGCTCGATAGGAGTTACTCCTCAGGCTGGAGTCCTGGAGTGGTCACCTTGTTTTGCCCATTGGGACAGCCAGCGCTGGACTAACTCCTGGGAGCCTGAGACTCTTTTCCAAAATAAAGGAGGTCACCTCTGTCCTGTGTGAGTTTCCTCCTGCAGCTTGCAGCAGAGTCACTCTGTTCCCTTTCCGTCCGCTCTAGATCCGACAGGATGACACGAGTTCTTCAATCAATTTTCTGACCAGAGTTAGCGGCATTGGGTAAATACGGGAGTCTGGGGGAGGCTCCTCTTGGCTCTGCAGTTGCTGGCACCAGTGACTTTCCTGTCTTCTCCTCCGCACACACAGTGGCTGGTGCAGCCTTCCCATACTACCTGTACCTCCATTCTGAAATTCCTTCACCCTTGACAGGATTTGGTTGTTTTGTAGGACAGTTGTTTTATCTGGGTTGTTGAAGGTTTTTTCAGGCTATATGGCCATGTTCTAGAGGCATTTCTCCTGATGTTTCACCTGCATCTATGGCAAGCATCTTCAGAGATAGTGAGGTCTGTTGGAACTAGGAAAATGGGTTTATGTGTGGAATGGCCAGGGTAGGGCAAAGAACCTTTGTATGTTGGAGTTAGGTGTGACTGTTTCAACTGACCACCTTGATTCGCATTTGATGGTCTGGCAGTGCCTGAGGCAATCTTTTGTTGAGAGGTGATTAGATGTGCCTGATTGTTTCCTCTCTGTTGTTTTGCTGTTGTAATTTTAGAGTTTTTTAATACTGGTAACCAGATTTTGTTCATTTTCATGGTTTCCTCCTTTCTGTTGAAATTGTCCACATGGTTGTGGGTTTCAGTGGCTTCTCTGTGTAGTCTGACATGGTGGTTGTTGGAATGGTCCAGCATTTCTGTGTTCTCAAATAATATGCTGTGTCCAGGTTGGTTCAGCAGGTGCTCTGCTATGGCTGACTTCTCTGATTGGAGTAGTCTGCAGTGCCTTTCATGTTCCTTGATTCGTGTCTGGACAATGCTGTGTTTGGTGGTCCCTATGTAGACTTATCCACAGCTGCATGGTATACGGTAGACTCCTCCAGAGGTGAGAGGATCCCTCTTGTCCTTTGCTGAACGTAGCAGTTGTTGGATTTTCTTGGTAGGTCTGTAGATAGTTTGTATGTTGTGTTTTCTCATCAGCTTCCCTATGCGGTCAGTGGTTCCCTTGATGTATGACAAGAACACTTTTTCTCTGGGTGGATCTTCATCTTTATTCTCGTGGCTTGTTCTTGGTCTTGCAGCTCTTCTGATGTCTGAGGTGGAGTATCCATTGGCCTGGAGAGCCCAGTTGAGGTGGTTCCGTTCCTCTTGGAGGAGGTGGAGTTCACAGATTCTTTTTGCACGGTCTGCCAAGACTTTAATGGTGCTTCTTTTTTGACTTGGGTGATGGTTGGAGTTTTTGTGTAGATCTCTATGTGTGTGGGTTTTCTGTAAACGGTGTGACCCAATTGTTGATCTGGTTTGTGGATGACTAGGACATCTAGAAAAGGCAGTCTTCCTTCATTCAGTCTTCCTTTTCCATGGTGAATTGGATGGCTGCTGCTAAGATGGTCCAGGAACCTGTTTAGTTCTTCTTCTCCATGGCAAGTTGTTTTATCTTTCTTCTGAAAGGGTTTTGCTCCTTACTCAGCAGAACAGCCTTATTGGTTACTTCGGCTATCCCTCATAGCCCGAGCATGATTGTCTTGGCAGTGGATATGTAGGTGGCTGTGGAGCCCTATTCTTGAACCACATGTTCTTCCGCAGTGAGGACATCGGTTTCCAAGTGGAAGGCAGTCCCAGTCAGGGTTGTCTTGGCGTACCTTCCTCTTGCCACGTTTCTTCCTTTCTCCCTCCATTCGTGCCTCTTCAAATTCCGCAGCACTGCTGGTCACAGCTAACCTCTAGCTAGAGCGCTCAAGGGCCAGGGCTTCCCAATTCCTTCTTGGTGTCTGTGCCACAGCTAGCTTTAAGCCCATCTTTAAATCTCTTTTCCTGCCCACCAACTTTCCATTTTTCATTCTTGAGTTGGGAGTATAGTAACTGCTTTGGGAGACGGTGATCGGTCATTCAGATGACGTGGCCAGCCCAGTTGAGTTGATGGCATAAGAGCATTGCTTCAATGCTGGTGGTCTTTGCTTCTTCCAGCACGCTGACATTTATCCGCCTGTCTTCCCAAGAGATTTGCAAGATTTTTCAGCGGCAACGCTGATGGAATTGTTCCATGAGTTGAGTGTGACGTCTGTAGACAGTCTGCTTTTTACAGGCATAGAACATGGTTGGGAGGACAATGGCTTCATAAACAAGCACCTTGGTCTCCATATGGATGTCGCGATCCTCAAACTCTCTCTGCTTCATTTGAAAAAATGCTGCACTCGCAGAGCTCAGGCGGTGTTGTATTTCAGTGTCAATGTTGACGTTTGTGGAGAGGTGACTTCCAAGGTAGTGGAAATGGTCAACATTTTCTAACATTACTCCATTAAGCTGTATTTCTGGCATTGCAGAGGGATTGGCAGGTGTCTTCTGGAAGAGCACTTAGATTTTCTTGATGTTCAGTGAGAGGCTGAGCTTCTCATATGCTTCTGCAAAAGTGTTTAGAGTAGCTTGTAGGTCATCTTCTGAGTGAGCACAGACTATGTTGTCATCAGCATATTGGAGTTCTATAACGGATGTTGTTGTGACCTTGGTTTTGGCTTTCAGTCTGCTGGGGTTATATAACTTGCCATTTGTCCAATAGATAGATGATTGGCATGGTGGCATTATTGGTATGGTGGCATTCACTCTTTCGTTTACGTTAAAATGTGACACCTTGCTTGCTGATGGGATTTATGTGTCTTTTTTCCCATTCAGTCCTGCTGCTGCCAGAAAATTTGTGGATGAAGGAATAAAAACATTGGAAGGTGAGTCTACTTTCTTCATTATCAGTGGTTGAGTGAGTGGGAAGGCAGCTGCTGAGCTCCTTACCCTCGAACAAATCCACATCTGTCCCAAGTTAGGGATGCCTATAAATCCAAGCTTTTTTCTTGCTGTTCATCCACCTTCTGCCCTTCACTTACGGCCTGCTTCTCCTCTTCCTAGATCTGAAGAAGAATGCGCACAAACTGAACCATCACCAACAGATCGGTTTGAAGTAAGACAGGCCTATTTTATTTCTCCGAGATTTGGGTTTGGGTATCTGTAACTGGGCTTGTATTTGCCTAGAGCAGGCCTGGGCAAACTTTGGCCCTCCAGGTGTTTTAGACTTCAACTCCCACAATCCCAGTAGGCTGTTAGGGATTGTGGGAGTTGAAGTCCAAAACTCCTGGAGGGACGAAGTTTGCCCAGGCCTGGCCTAGAGGTAAAAAAACTTTTGAGAAAACATTCAAGGGCACCACTTAAGCCAGACCTTTTTTGAGCTGGCTTGGTTAACCAGCTTGTGATGCAGCCATAACCATCTGATTTGTTGCTATCTGAAATGCCATGGAATTTAAATGCCTTAAGCTGCCAGAATGAATAAAAGGCATTTCCTGTTGGAAATAACAACCTTCCAAGCCTTCACTATTAGTTTTTTACTGTATATATATTTGCTAACCTGTAGTATATATATATGTTGATTTGCCAGTTTGTTCATTTATTTATTTACTTTATTTATTTACAGTATTTATATTCCACCCTTCTCACCCCGCAGGGGAATCAAGGCAGATTACAATGCACATATACATGGCAAACATTCAATGCCATTTAGACATACAACATCTATAGACAGACACAGAGGCAATTCAACATTCCAGCTTTTCCGACTTCATTAGGGTATGCTTGATTTCGGCCACAGGGGGAGCTGCTACTTCACCATCCACTTGTGACACCGAGTCTTTTGATAGAGTACTTCCTCATTCTTCCATTTGCTGCAGGAAGGTTTTATGGCATTGTAAATTAAATTAGCCTCCCTGCATAAAGCAGTACCTAAATTTCCTACCTGACAAATGCAACAGTCTTTTGGGCTGCATAGGTCAAGAGCAAGCTAGACTATTAATGGTCGAACTGGCTCCGAACTCATGACCTCTTGGTCAATAGTGATTTAACGCAGCTGGATACTAACCAGCTGTGCCACAGCCCGATCCGTTTGACTGACCTCTTTGATGTGGGAGGGGCTACAGACATGTGATTGTACTGAGCATGTTCAGACTCAAGACTCCATTTTGTTATCAGTATGTTTTTGGAGCCCCTGGTGGCGCAGTGAGTTAAACCGCTGAGCTGCTGAACTTGTTGACTGAAAGGTTGGTGGGTCAAATCTGGGGAGTAGGGTGAGCTCCTGCTGTTAGCCCCAGCTTCTGCAAACCTAGCAATTCGAAAACATGCAAATATGAGTACATCAATAGGTACCACTCTGGTGGGAATGTAATAGCGCTCCATGCAGTCATGTTGGCCACATGACCTTGGAGGTGTCTACGGACAACGCCAGCTCTTCGGCTTAGAAATGGAGATGAGCACCACCCCTCAAAGTCAGACATGACAGGACTTAATGTCAGCACCTCAGACTTATGTTTTTGGAGTTCAATGGAAATAGTATGTTTTTGTACTTCAATGGAATCAGTATGCTTTTGGATTTATGCAGGAACAGTTTACTATATGTTTGCTTTGAGAAGCAGTGAGTCCAGTTATACAGTTTGGACTTTCATAAGATGTATACTTAAGGACTTTGGAATATGGACTGTTGGTTAAGAATGATGCCTTATGTTCTCAACACAGAGAAACCTCATCTTATCTATAACTGAACTTTAATAAGAAACGTGCCTGTATGGTGAATTAATTCAAGATGTTTGCGAGTAAACAAAGATATTTTACTTTTCAAATAAGACTTTGTATTTTATCTCTGCATGCGTATTTTAAACTAAGAGGTTTCACGGGAGAGTATATGTTTGGGGCAATTGCAATTTCAACGTCAAAGAAGCATCTTAAAAACTCTGCTAGCCAAATATATTTTTGTGCAGTGGCATGCCTTTGTCCCTGGCAGTTCAAAGACATGGTTACCTGTGTGCCATTACATGAATGCTTGTGAACATCACTTGTTCAAAGGGGTGACTTCTAAGAAGATAATGCCATTTCTTGAGTAGTGGTTTTCAAAAGGTGGTCTCCAGGTGTTCATGGAGATTTACATTTGCCAAAAGGATATGATGTCACTTTTCCTTTTCAAAAAGGTTATGATTGCCATTTTTTTCCAAAATTTCCCACCTGTTTGAATGGTGTTTTCTCACCTTGCAGCAATACAAGCAGATGCTGCTTGGGCCTACCCTGGTAAACAATGCTATATTCTTATAGCCCAAGACAAGGGAAAGATCTTCCTGATCAGAGACCTCCCTTTGGCCACTTAGAGAGATAGGAGGGAGATTTCAGACTTCCAGAATTATCGTATAGAAAGTGTGTATGGACAGATGAGAATCCAGATCACTAAAACTCCACAGACAACTCCCAACAAAGACCTTTCTTCAAAGCAAGCGTCTGAGGCCCTCATCCCCAACTGCCTCCTTATTCTGGTTCTATTATCATCAACAGGTATTTTGAGGATTTTGAGAAGAGAATCCCTAGGAATGAAATGCTGGAGATGCAGGTGAGCAAAGGTGTCAACAGCCCGGAAATTTCAGCTGGTCCAATGAGCGGCAGCCAGACTACTAACTGGCTACAGTTGATTTTCTGGTCCCAATTCAAGGTGCAGGTTTTTACCCACAAAGCCCTGAACAGTTTGGGACCTGCCTACCTGCGCGTCGAACCTACACGATCCCTTCCTTTTACGAACCTACACGATCCCTTCGATCTTTTGGAGAGGGCCTTCTCTGTGGTGGCCCCCTGGCTCTGGAACTCGCTCCCCAGAGAAATTAGGCAAGTCCCCACCCTGGCAGTCTTCAGGAAGAGCCTGAATGAATGAATGAATGAGCAATAACCCCTGACCTGACCACACCCTGCATAAAATACCCTCGGAAGCACTTTATCTTACCTGTTAGTGCAATTAAACCCTGCTTCGTCCCTTGGATCCCCAGTCTCGATGCATAACATTCCTCTTCCAGTGTTTTTAAACTTTTAATCCCTGCAACCAGCCCTGCCCACTGTGATCAACTCTTTGTGTTCAAATATTGTGATTTTATTTTGTCTGAGGTGTTTATTTATACTGTTTTTCTTTTTTTCTTTTTTTAAATTGTTTTCTTATGTGTATATTTGCATTGTTGTATTGCTGGGCTTGGCCTCATGTAAGCCGCCCCAAGTTCCATTGGGGAGATGGTGGTGGGTTATAAATAAAGGGTTTTTTTGTTATTATTATTACATTATATTATTATTATTATTGCATTATATTATTACATTATATTAATATATATATATATATATATATATATATATATATATATATATATATATAACATTATTATTATATTATAGTACATTATAATACTAGTAATGATAATACAATACTATAATTTATATATTTACATTACATGTAATATTACTAATAATATTACAATATAATGGTATAGTGCAATATAGTAATGTATAATACTGATATTGTACTATGCTAATAATATAATATATTGTATGAAAATATATATTGTAAGCCACTCTGAGTCCCCTTCAGGGTGAGAAGGGCGGCATACAAATGCCATAAATAAATAAATAAATATTATTATTATTATTATTATTATTATTATTATTATTACTTCTTCTTTCCTGGGGAAAGAAGTGCTGGAACCTATGAAAAAGAGAAGTCAGATGCTTGCTCTGTTTCCTCCACAACAGGAGATCGTGCTCAGCAAGGTCAAGGAAGTGGACCCCAGGTATATTGCCACCGTGTGCGGCAGTTTCCGCCGAGGTGAGTCTTCCCCGTTGGTTTAGCAGTCTGTCTGTTGGCTGAGTGGGTTTTTGCTTTGTAGTGGGCGCAGGCTCTTTCAGCAGAAATGTGGGTTCTGTTTCTGCTGGGGGATTGTTCTGCTTTCCTCTGGTTTATTGAGTTCGGAAGTTCCCAAAGGGTCATGCCTATTTGTAGTAGGACGTTGGAGGGCTGAGAAAGAGCCCACCCTTGAGGAGGAGGAGGAGGAGGCGGCGGCAGCCAGGAAGGCAAGGGCGCATGCTGGGAGGCCATCCACCCGAGTCCCCCAAAGGCCATATTTTGTCAGATGTGTGTAGGTGAAATTGTGGACACTGACCTAACAGATATGGGAATTGTAGCGTAAGTACTAGTTTTGGATAGGCTGGCATTCACTCAGCCATTCAAATCCTACTTGCATATTTATTTATTTATTTCTCGTGTCAGGGCAGCCAGTCAATTATATTACATTTCTAACAGAACAAAACAAACAAACAGAGAAAATACAAAATGTGTGAGTTTGGTAGTTGATTAAATGTCCTTTGACCAGTATCTGGCCACTTGGAGTGCCTCTGGTGTTGCTGCAAGAAGGTCCTCCGTTGTGCATGTGGCAGGGCTCAGGTTGCATTGCAGCAGGTGGTCAGTGGTTTGCTCTTCTCCACACTCGCATGTCGAGGATTCCACTTTGTAGCCCCATTTCTGAAGGTTGGCTCTGCATCTCGTGGTGCCAGAGCGCAGTCTGTTCAGCGCCTTCCAAGTCGCCCAGTCTTCTGTGTGCCCAGCGGGAGTCTCTCATTTGGTATCAGCCATTGGTTGAGGTTCTGGGTTTGAGCCTGCCACTTTTGGACTCTGGCTTGCTGAGGTGTTCCAGCGAGTGTCTCTGTAGATCTCAGAAAACTATGTCTGGATTTAAGTCGTTGACGTGCTGGCTGATACCCAAACGGGATGAGCTGGAGATGTCTCTGCCTTGGTCCTTTCACTATTGGCTGCCACTTCCCGACGGATGTGAGGTGGTGCGATACCGGCTAGACAGTGTAATTTTTCCAGGGGTGTAGGGCATAGACATCCTGTGATAATGCGGCATGTGTCATTAGAGCCACATCTACTGTTTTAATATGGTAAGATGTGTTCCACACTGGGCATGCATACTCAGCAGCAGAATAGCACAGTGCAAGGGCAGATGTCTTCACTGTATCTGGTTGTGATCCCCAGGTTGTGCCAGTCAGCTTTCGTATGATATTGTTTCTAGCACCCACTTTTTGCTTGATGTTCAGGCAATGCTTCTTGTAGGTAAGAGCACGGTCCAGAGTGACTCCCAGGTATTTGGGTGCGCTGCAATGCTCCAGTGGGATTTCTTTCCAGGTCATCCTCAGGGCTCGGGATGCTTCTCTGTTAACCGAACCTGCAATCATGGCAAAACGAGATGCCTAAGTAAACATAAAGGGCTAGCCACATGTTTAGTGCAATTGATCCCACAGAACTGTTTTCTTTGGAATTCAAGTCACTCTTGGCTGACCTTTTTTAGCTCATGAAGGCAGCCTCTGAAGTCTCTTTGTCTCTCTGCAGGAGCAGAATCCAGTGGGGACATGGACATCCTTCTGACCCATCCAGACTTCACTTCGGAATCCTCCAAACAGGTTGGTGGGTCTATCTTCCAGGTGCAGCATTCTTTGTACTCTGCATTTGGTGTATGTTTTTTTAAATAATTATATGTTTTGATCTATGTATTTTATTGTATGCAGTTTATGTTGATATATTTTGACTTTGTTGTACCCTGCCTCAAGCCGTTAGGAGAGGTGGGTAACAAATAAAATGCATTATTATTATTATTATTATTATTATTATTATTGTCACGCTGCTGTTGACCTTGGATTGCTGAGTCCAGCCACTGGCATGTGACAAGTGTTATTCCTTCTCAGCCCAAGCTTTTGCATCAAGTGGTCGACCAACTGGAAAAGGCCCACTTTGTCACAGACACACTGTCCAAGGGAGACACCAAATTCATGGTGAGTGAAGAGTGTGTATTAATTCTGTCAGTCTTGAACATTTGGGATGGAAAAGAAGCCAAATATGTGGGGAATCGTGGAGTTGGAAGGGAACTCAAGAGCCATATAGTCCAACCACTCCAAACCCCACCAGTACTTAAAGTTGGTCATACTGGGTCTGTGTGCCAAGTTTGGTCCAGATCCATGCACACAGGTGACAGTTGACAGTGCACTTCACAGATGGGTGAACTATATTTCCCATCATCCTCTGTCATTGCCCCTTAAGTGTAGTTTATTAAGTTATAATTCTTATTTCTATGTTGTGTTGTATAAATTTTGTTAGCATGGATGTATTGTTGTTGTATTCGGGCCTTGAATGTTTGCCTTTTATGTTTGGAATCCGCCCTGAGTCCCTTTGGGGAGATAAAGTGGAATATATATCAAATATTATTATTATTATTATTATTATTATTATTATTATTATTATTATTCAAACCCTCCAGTCCTCAAACTTGGTCATTCTGGGTATATGTGGATGTCGCTGGGCTCTCTGAATGTGGGAGCCATCTTGGAAAATATAAACAAACATATTTGACTGTTATATAGCATATATACTCTAATTTAAGTCTAAGTCGAGGGTGGGAAATGCAGCAGCTACTGGTAAATTTCAAAATAAAAATAGATACCAATAACATTACATTAATTGAGGCTTTGTTTTTGAGTCCTTTGGGAGATGTTAGCGGGGTATAAATAAAGATAATAATAATAATAATAATAATAATAATAATAATAATATTTACACAAAACTGTAGTTTAAGATAAGACTGTCCAACTGATTCAACCATTATTCTAACCTTCTTGAGTGTAAATGTGCTTATGCATCCTTCCAATAATAATAAAGAAAAATAATAAATGTAATAAAAATAATAATAGAGTAAAATAATGTAAATGTAGTAATAACAGTAATAATAGAGTAAAATAATAAACGTAATAACAGTAATAATAATAGAGTAAATAAATGTAATAATAGAGTAAAATAATGTAAATGTAATAATTAGAGTAAAATTCTGGATTCTGATTTTACTGTTGAGGCGCTAATGATTGTTATTGATTGTTATTCTGATGTTTAATGATTTATGTTTCAATTGTTTTTAATTGCCCTATACTTGTCTCGTGATGTTTTGTATCAATGTTGTTCACTGCTTTGAGTCGCCTGACGGCTGAGAAAAGCGGTATATAACTAAAGTAAATAAATAAATAATGTGAATGTAATAATAACGGTAATAATATAGTAAAATAATACATGCAATAATACCAGAGTAAAATAATAAATATAATAATAGAGTAAAATAATGTAAATGTAATACAAATAATAGAGTAAAATAGTAAATGTAATAATAATAAAGTAAAATAATGTAAGTGTAATAATAATGATAATAGAATAAAATAATAAATGTAATAATAATAATAACAACAGAGTAAAATAATAAATAACTTTGACTGGAGTATAAGATGAGGGGGGGCTTTTGCAGCCTAAAAATAGGGCTGAAAAACTCGAATATATACAGTACATAGATATATAGATTTATTTGGCTGGAGTGACACTTTAAAATGTACCTGTTCTGACTAATATACAAATTTAACTCCAGAACAAACCTACAAAATGCACCTTGTTTGTATTCTGAGGACTTTCTAGCTCTCTGCATAGGGCAGTGCTGCTACCATGGCTCTGGCTGCTTGTCATACTTTTCTTCTACTGGTTTTATCCCCTTCCGGCTCCATAGGGAGTGTGCCAACTTCCAAGCAAAGAGGAAGGAACGAACTATCCGTACAGGAGAATTGATATCAGGTGAGTCTCCAGAACCAAAATGGAGGGGGAACGCAAGGCTGATAGGAGGCGGATGGAATGGATCCCAGTTACTTGTGGGAGCTCCGGGAGCTCCAGGCAGGGTCAGGGAAGTGTCTAGAATGGCCAGAGAAAGGTATAGAGCCTCCTTAACCTTTTAGGAGCACCAGCCTTCAACCACTAGACTCCTCTGCCTGTTATTTGTGGTGTGGTTTCTGAGCTTGGCAACCACATTCCTCCCATGTCTGCCGGAACTCATTGCATAGTTCAGACCTTGGTGCGGTGGTCTCTGTGGCCACCAAAAAAGGGTGGGGAGGGGACTTAATGGGGCAAAACAATGCCTTACATTCTCCACACATCACCTTCTTCCCAAAACAACCTCCATTTGACTTGTATTGTGTGTTAATTCCAAATCAGTATGCCACACCTTGCTGCAGCAGTAAGGAAAAATGGAAAAACTACAACCGAAGAAAAATGTAATTTTTTTTCTCAACCTATTGGAAATATTTAATCCTTGCCTTGTTCTGTGTTCCAGGTTGATCCCCAAAGACCAGTATTATTGCGGCGTTCTCTATTTCACCGGGAGTGACATCTTCAACAAGAACATGCGCACCCATGCGCTGGAGAAAGGCTTCACACTCAATGAATACACCCTCCGGCCCTTGGGCGTCACTGGTGGGTCTCTCTGGGGCTTGAATGGGATGGGGAACATCCCGTATATACTCAAAGATAAGTTTTTCAGACTTTTTTATGGGCTAAAAAAGCCTCTCTCAGCTTATAATGGAGTCAGGGATGGGCAGCGGAGCCTGGAGGCCATTGCTTGCAATATATGATCTATTTCTCTCTCCTCTTCCCCTCCCTAAACAGTGTGTTTTCTTTTCTGCTTCTCCTCCGAGGCTGGAATGTTTTGAAAAGGGAAAGGAGGGGGAGAGAAGCCCTTACAAGTCAGGAATAGCCATTCATCTTATCAAAGCATTTCCCCCTAAAATATTTGTTAATCTCTCCTACAGATATATAGGCATTTCCCTCTGCAAGCCTTTGCAATACCTATGTACCTATATATCATATCTATCTATATATTCACTAGCCGTCCCCTGCCACGCATTGCTGTGGCCCACTCTGGTGGTCATGGGGGTTCTGTGTAGGAGGTTTGGCCCAATTTTATAATCGGTGGGGTTCAGAATACTCTGATTGTAGATGAACTATAAATCCCAGCAACTACAACTCCCAAATGTCAAGATTCTATTTTCCCCAAACTCCACCAGTGTTCACATTTGGGCATATTGAGTATTTGTGTAGAGTTTGGTCCAGATCCATCATTGTTTGAGTCCATAGTGATCTCTAGATGTAGGTGAACTATAACTCCAAAACCAAAGGACACTACCCACCAAATCCTACCAGTATTTTCTGTTGGACATGGGAGAACTGTGTGCCAAGTTTGGTTCAATTCCATCGTTGGTGGAGTTCAGAATGCTCTTTGATTGTAGATGAACTATAAATCCCAGCAACTACAACTTCCAAATGACAAAATCATTTTTTTTAGTGATGGTCGCTCATTGGGTTGTTAGGTGTCTTGTGTCCAAATTTGGTGTCAATTCATGCAGTGGTTTTTGAGTTCTGTTAATCCCACAAACGAACATTACATTTTTATTTATATAGATTAATTTTATGCATGAATTTCCCCTCATATGTTTGCAGGTCTTTGCAAATCCTATAATGTACCTGTATACATTATACATATATACACACGCACGTACATACATATCTATATTTATACATTATTTTATATATGAATTTTCTCCACACGTTTGCAAGTCTCTACAAATCTGATATAGATATCAGTAAATATACAGAGGTACATATATATCTGCATATCCGTCTGTGTGTGTGTGTAAATAATTTTATATATGAATTTCTCCTCATATGTTTGCAGGTCTTTGCAAATCCTATAATGTACCTGTATATTTGTATACATTATTTTTATATATTAATTTTCTCCACATGTTTTCAAGTCTCTGCAAATCTGTTATAGATATCAATAAATATACAGAGGTACATGCATATCTGTCTGTGTATATATATGTGTGTGTGTGTGTGTGTAAATAATTTTATATATGAAATTTCCCCTCACATGTTTGCAAGTCTTTGCAAATCCTATATAGATATAATTATCTATATATAGAGAGATGTCTAGATAGATATATACAACTATAGATATATAGAGCTTGCAAATATTACAGGGGGAAATGCACACACCAATATATATAGACATGTCTAGATAGATATGAACATAGATATAAATGGGGCTTGCAAATATTGCAGTTAAAATGCACACACACACATATATAGCGCGAGAGATGTCTAGATAGATATAAACATAGATATATAGGGTTTGCAAATATTCCAGGAGGGAAATGCACATATATAGAGAGAGCACTATGAACCCAAACACCGATGGATCTGGACCAAATTTGGCACATATACCTGATATGCTGAAATTTGATGACTGCAGGGATTTGGAGGAAACTGACCTTTTATTTCTGGGAGTTGTAATTCATCCACAACCAGGGAAACTGATCTCCATCAATGATGGACCTGGACCAAACTTGGCACACAGAACCCCCATAAGTAACTCAACCTACTGGAGGACTTTGAAGGGACCGACTCACCATAGTGGGAAATGTAGTTTACCCTGCAGCCAGAGAGCACACTGAACCCCACATTTAACCTACTGATGCCTCAATTAATGTAATTTTATTGGTATCTATTTTTATTTTGAAACTTACCATTAGCTGCTGCGTTCAATATGTTTTCCCAATTATTTGTGTTAAAATTAGGTGTCTTGGCTTATATTCAGGTCGGCTTATACTTGAGTATATACGGTATGTCAAAATCAGCCAAGGAGTGCAGAGAGTTGGTCCCTTGCCAGTCTGGGAGGGGGCTTTGCCTTAGTTCTGGGGAGTCCCCCCCCCCAATGTTTCTTGCCTTTCTTTCTTTCCAGGTGTTGCTGGGGAGCCCCTCCCAGTAGACAGTGAGAAAGACATCTTTGACTACATCCAGTGGAAATACCGGGAGCCCAAAGACCGGAGCGAATAGCCCCTCCTCTTCCTCTCCAGCAAAGCGTGGGCTTCCCTGCCAGAACTGTCACATTGGTGCTATTTGGGGATGGGGGGGGGGGGCAAAGGGTGCCCCTGTTTGCAAAAAGTAAGGTGTGTGTTCTGTAGCATGTCTGTGTGTGTGCATTGGAGCCCTTCAACTTTGGATGAGGCTTAACCTTGTTTTAATATAATCATCTGAAATAAATAGATGGCAAACGGGCCCCAGAACTTCTAGAGGTGTCTTCTGTTTCCTTGACCTCCAAGGAAGGCCTCCTTGTTTATATGGGGAGAGAGGTACAAATCCAGACTTTGAGTCCTAGAGTTGGAAGGGACACCCAATGGCCAGTTCAATCACATATATGTATGTATATAGGGAGGAGGGAGCAAGCTTGTTTTCTGCTGCCCTGGAGACTAGGGCGCGGAACAATGGCTTCAAACTACAAGAAAGGAGATTCCATCTGAACATGAGGAAGAACTTCCTGGCCGTGAGAGCCATTTAGCAGTGGAACTCTCTGCCCCGGAGTGTGGTGGAGACTCCTTCTTTGGAAGCTTTTAAGCAGAGGCTGGATGGCCATCTGTTGGGGGTGCTTTGAATGCAATTTTCCTGCTTCTTTGCAGAAAGGAGTTGGACTGGATGGCCCATGGGGTCTCTTCTGACTTTATGATTCTACTAGCCGTCCCCTGCCACATGTTGCTGTGGCCCACATGGGGGTTCTGTGTGGGAGGTTTGGCCCAATTCTGTCGTTGGTAAGGTTCAGAATGCTCTATGATTGTAGGTGAACTATAAATCCCAGCAACTACAACTCCCAAATGTCAAGATTCTATTTTCCCCAAACTCCACCAGTGTTCACATTTGGGCATATTGAGTATTCGTGTAGAGTTTGGTCCAATTACATCATTGTTTGAGTCCACAGTGATCTCTAGATGTAGGTGAACTACAACTCCAAAACCAAAGGACACCGCCCATCAAATCCTTCCAGTATTTTCTGTTGGTCATGGGAGAACTTGTGTGCCAAGTTTGGTTCAATTCCATCATTGGTGGGATTCAGAATGCTCTTTGATTGTAGGTGAACTATAAATCCCAACAACTACAACTCCCAAATGACAAAATCAATTTTTTTGAATGAAGGCCATACATTGGGTTGTTTGGTGTCTTGTGTCCAAATTTGGTTCAATTCGTCCAGTGGTTTTTTGAATTCTGCTAATCCCACAAACGAACATTACATTTTTATTTATATAGATGTATGTAAGTATGTATATCTATGTATGTGCCTGCTTGTCCATCCATCCATCCATCCTACTTATCCATCCATTTATTTATTAGCCCTATTTATACCCCACCCTTCTCAATCCTGAAGGGGATTCAAGGCGGCTTTACACATAGGCAACTATTCAATACCTTAAAAACAACATACAATTAAAAGAAAGATTTAAATTAAGATTAAAATCAGTGCATATTAAAACAGTTTAAAACATTACATCCATTATTGAAAGCCACCTATCTATCTATCTATCTATCTATCTATCTATCTATCTATCTATCTATCTATCTATCATAGAATCCTAGAGTTGGAAAGGAATCTCCAAGGATCCAGTCACAACTCCCTTCCATGCAGGAAAATACAATCAAAGCTCCTGACAGTTGACCATCCGGCCTCTCCAAGGGCACAAGTCCCACAGGTGCAGAGACTGGAAGCACCAGATGGGGATTTTCAGAGAATCCAAACGAAATTCCCTATCCATCTCACCTACCCACCTCCTTTTTAAGTAATAAATCCCACATTTCTAGCAATTATGGGAATAACTTCCAAATGTAGCAAATCAAGAAAGAGACGAGCTACGGAATAAGTAGAACAGTGTTAAAGTCTCCCTATTTCAACAGGAGTTATTGTAGCCAGGTATACTTAGGGACAAAATGGCCCCCTGGTTACGCAGTGGGTTAAACCGCTGAGCTGCTGAACTTGCTGACCAAAAGGTTGGCAGTTCAAATCCGAGGAGCGGGGTGAGCTCCCGCTGTTGGCCTCAGCTTCTGCCAACCTAGAAGTTCCAAAACAGGCAAATTACCAGCAGGAAGGTAACAGCGCTCCATGTAGTCATGCTAGCCACATGACCTTATTTATTTATTTATTGCGGGTATTTTTACCCCGCCATTCTCAACCCCCGGGGGGGGGGGGGGGGACTCAGGGCAGCTTCCAGCCAGCACATATTTGATGCCTACAATTCAACACAGTAAAATACACAACAGCAGTAATCTATATCTATATATATAATAAAAGTCAACGTTTGTATGTATGTATGTTTGCAGCGGGAGGAGTATGTGGCAGCTTTCTGATTGGCTCTCACTTTCACAGGACACAGAGACTTGCACAAGCAATGGACCTGGACCAAACTTGGCACACATAACCCCCATGACCCCTGTATATCCTGGTGAGGTATGGGGGAGGACGGACAAAAGGATGATGGATTTGTAGTGCTTTCAACCCCTTCGGCTCCCACAGACCACTGTGGCCCCCAACAAAGACAAAGACCAAACTTGGCACACAGAGTCCCCATGACCCAATCTACTTCCTGCTGCAGTTTGAAGGAGGGAGGACCATGGATAATGGGACCTCAAGTACCTCCACTCACTTCCCGAGACCGCTGCAACCCTCATCCGATGACTGATCAAGACCAAACTTGGCACACATAATCTCCATGACCCCCTTTAGTTCCTGGTGAGGTTTGAGGGAGGACAGACAATGGATGATGGGATGTGTAGTACTTTTCAACTCTTCGGTTTCCACAGAACACTGCGGCACCCAGAACACTGCGGCATCCACTTCCTGAGACCACTGCGAGCCATATAAATAACTGATAAAGACCAACCTTAATACACAATTCCTTTCTTAAATAACCCGGGCAGCGCCGGGTCCCCAAGCTACTTATAAATAATTAAAACATTAAGTTAATACAATAACATCTAATAGGGGGGAAAAGCCAGCCTGGTGGCCATCCTTTTGCCGAGTTCTGTAATTACTGAGTCCGTTCAGCTTATCATAGTCCATTTCCAAAGCTCTTGTCGTCATTGTCCTTGTCAGTCTGCCAGATTACCCAAAGGCCTGGTCCCATATCCATGTTTTTAATTTCCTTCTAAAAGAGAGGAGGGATGATGATGATGTAATTTCCCCGGGGAGTGAATTCCACAGGCGGGGAGGCCACCACCGAAAAGGCCCTGCCTCGTTTGTGACATGGGCGGGGCCAAGAGCAGGGCCTCTCCAGAAGATCTTAAATTCCTAGGTGGGGCGATATGTTCAGACGCTGGGCCGGAGGCATATAGGGTTTTATAGGTCTTGGAAGCATCTATGGACAATGCCGGCTCATCAGGTTAGACATGGAGATGAGCACCAACCCGCAGAGTTCGATATGACTTTCCCTTATACTTAAGAGTAAACCTTTCCCTTATACTTAAGAGTAAAAAACTGGTAGCAGGGTTTTGGCAGGGCCTCTGACTAAATGTACCCCATTTGCTAGAACCAGATCGGCACATGTCCTGCTGTTTGCAGTGAACAGCTTAGCAACCTTCCTTTGTCTGGACGGGCAAAGTTGTGGAAAAGCGGGGCTGTTTTCCTCGGTGTCCAACTCCATGGATCGTCATCGTCTCAGCCATTAAGCAGCTTCACCACTAAGACCGAGGCTTGTCGGCTCTCCTCTGGCAAACGCGCAGCCGAGACGGCTTGGGTGCCCCTCCGAGCAGCAGCTGGCAAGACAATCCCGAACCGCAGCTGCAGCGCTGGAAGATTTCGGGGCCCTGAGTGCCTTCTTTCTGTCCTCGTTTGGAGCAGACCTGGCCCTCACTGAGCACCGGCTTGCAGACCTTGGTCCAGAAATGGCGGGCACAGCACTGGCCCCTGGCACAGTCGGAGGAGCGGAGGCAGCTCTTGCCCTCCGGAGCTGCAGGGAGGGAACAAAGGAAACAAGAAAGGATGCAAAGGAGAGTCTCCATAGCAGAAGGCATGGCTGGGGCTACAGCAAGCACGGGCTATACAGACCGAGAGTTGTAAGGGACCCCAAAGTCCATCTGTCCAACCCCCTTCTCCCAAGGATGAAGACATTCAATCCCCCCCAACAGATGGCCATACAGATTGTCAAAAATACATATCATAGAATCATAGAGATGGAATTGACCCCAAGGTCCAAGCTTTCCAACCCTCTCCTCCCAGGAGGAAGGACACCGTCCGATCCCTCCCAACATATGGCCATATAGATTGTCAAAAATACATATCATAGAAGCATAGGGATGGAATTGACCCCAAGGTCCAAGCTTTCCAACCCTCTCCTCCCAGGCAGAAGAACACCGTTCAATCCCTCCCAACAGATGACCATACAGATTGTCAAAAATACATATCATAGAAGCATAGAGATGGAATTGACCCCAAGGTCCAGCCTTTCCAATCCTCTCCTCCCAGGCAGAAGGACACCGTCCGATCCCTCCCAACATATGGCCATACAGATTGTCAAAAATACATATAGAAGCATAGAGATGGAATTGACCCCAAGGTTCATCCGTTCCATCCGTTCCAACCCTCTCCTTCCAGGCAGAAGGACATCGTCCGATCCCTCCCAACATATGACCATACAGATTGTCAAAAATACATATCATAGAAGCATAGAAATGGAATTGACCCCAAGGTCCAAGCTTTCCAACCCTCTCCTCCCAGGCAGAAGGACACCGATGCCTCCCAACATATGGCCATATAGATTGTCAAAAATACATATCATAGAAGCATAGAGATTGAATGGACACGAGGTCAATCCGGTCCTACTCCCTTCTTAGGAGTCTAGTGTCTAGAACTGGGGAAGTCATGCTACCCCTCTATTCTGCTTTGGTTAAACCACACCTGGAAGGGAAGGAGGGAGGGAGAAAGAGGGAGGTAAGGAAGAAAGAGAAGGAAGGAAAGGCAAAAGGGAGGGAATTAAGGACAAAAGGGTGGAAGGGAAGGAGAAATGAGAGGCAAGGAAGGGAAGAAGGAAGGAAAGAGAAAGCAAGAGAAAGGGGAAGGAAGGACAAAAGGGTGGAAGGTAGGGAGAGGGAGGCAAAGGAGAGATAGAAGAGAGAACGAAAGAAGGATAGGATGATGAGAGAGAGGAGGGCTTGAGAAAAGAGCCCAAGGGGCCACATCCGGCCCCCTGGCCTGGGTTTGCCCATACCTGATCTAGACACTAGAAGTCTTGAGACAACCTAGAATCACACTGGCTGCCACATCAGACTGTTGACTCCTGTATAGCTTGTCCAATATGACTCCTAGATCCCTTTTTCCATGCACTGCTGTCAAACCGATAAAAGCAGGCAGGTGCTGGGCCCCAGAGAGGAATCAATACCTGGAGAGGTTTTCTAAGGTTCAGACTGAAGTCTAGAGCCAACGCTTGCTGCCCCATTGACCTGCGACCCCAAAGCTCCCCCGCCCAAGACACTCTGTCTCTTTGCCAAAACCCCCTGCCAACTTACCTTCGCCAGGTGGACTTTGGGTGCCCCCTTCCTTCAAGGCAACCCCTGCTGTTGGAAGCGGGTTCGGCCTCCGTGGCTCCTTTGACTTCTTCTGCCCTCCACCCGGCACCATCCGGTCACTCGCAGTGCAAACATCTGGCAGAGAAATGATTAGCAACATCTCCCTGAAGCTACTAATGAAGGAACATATCTAATGATTTGCTTCAATGAGTTCTTCAAAACCTCTTCTCTCTGTTGATACCTTAATGCTTCATTGATCCATCAGTCTCAACAGAAATGGGTTAATTATGCCTGCATGTTCACATATAGCAGCTTGAGTGTGATTCTGGACTCATCGCTTAGCCTGGAACCTCAGGTTTCAGTGGTGACCAGGGGAGCATTTGCACAGTTAAAACTTGTGTGCCAGTTTAGCTGGTATTGCACCACCTGACATCCACTGGGAAATAGCAGCCAATAGTGAAAGGACCAAGGCAGTGACATCTCCAGCCCACCCCGTTTGGGTATCAGCCAGCACGTCAACAACTTAAATCAAAAAATAGTTTTCTAAGATCTACAGAGAGACTCGCTGGAACACCTCAGCAAGCAAGAGTCCAAAAGTGGCAGGCTCAAACCCAGAACCTCAATCAGTGGCTGATACCAAATGAGAGACTCCCTCCTGGGCACACAGAAGACTGGGCAACTTGGAAGGCACTGAACAGACTGCGCTCTGGCACCACGCGATGCAGAGCCAACCTCAAGAAATGGGGCTACAAAGTGGAATCATGCGAGTGTGGAGAAGAGCAAACCACAGACCACCTACTACAGTAATGGGCAACCTTTTGCGGTTGGTGTGTCAAAATTTGCCAAAAACCTGAGCATAACTTGGGTGGGGTGTCACTTCAAGAAAAAAAATGGCAATATTTATAGTTTAAATAAGAAAAATGTATAATCCATGCTGAGTTATAGAGTGAACAATGCTCAAATATGCAAATGTTAAATTTGTAGAGCATTTTACAAATTTAAGGATGGAATTAGTTTGGCTCTTATAAGGTGTACTTCTCTGTGTCTGCGTGTCATCAAAAAAAGCCATGCGTGTCAGTGCTGACATGAGTGTCATAGGTTCACCATCACAGTGTTAAGGAATGAGGTTTTGTTTTCAAAGCAGAGGTCGTCCTTTGGTGCATCTGGACTGCGGAATGAATGCAGTTTGAGACCGCTTTAGCTGACATGGCTAAATGCTACAGAATCCCAGGAGTTATCATTTCACAATGTCTTTCTCAACAAGGAGCACTGGCTCCTCCCCAAACTGCAACTCCCAGTTCACTCAAGTGGTGCCAAACTGTGTGTCGTTCTGCCATCCGGACGCACTCAGAAATGCTGTCTTACCGTTGATGCAGAGCATCCCTGGGCAGCACATGGAGCTCCTCTGGCACCTTCTTCGCGGCCCTCGGCATGCGGCACATATTGGAGGCTCCTCTCTGGGCCTGTGGCAGAATTTCCCAGATGGACAGTCCTTGTCGGCTAGGCACTGGCTGCTCTGCAGAGGGAGAAAGGGCCCCGAGAAGGTTAGTGGCCCCTGGGGCCAAAAGCAGATCTGGGGAAGGAGCCCAATGGTTTCAAACCAGGGGCTTCTCTTAGAATCATAGAATCATAGAGTTGGAAGAGACCTCATGGGCCATCCAGTCCAACCCCATTCTGCCAAGAAGCAGGAAAATTGCATTCAAATCACCCCTATTTATTTATTTGTCGTGTCAGGGCAACCAGTCAATTATATTACATTTCTAACAGAACAAAGCAAACAAACAGACAAAATACAAAATTTGTGAGTTTGGTAGTCGATTAAATGTCCTTTGACCAGTCTTGTGGTGCCAGAGCACAGTCTGGTCAGCGCCTTCCAAGTCGCCCAGTCCTCTGTGTGCCCAGGAGGGAGTTTCTCATTTGGTATCAGCCATGGATTGAGGTTCTGGGTTTGAGCCTGCCACTTTTGGACTCTCACTTGATTAGTCTGGCATGACTTGTTTTTGATAAATTCATGTTGACTATTAGCGATCACCACATTTGTTTCTAAGTGTTTGCAGACCACTTCCTTAACAATCTTTTCCAGAATCTTGCCTGGTATCGACGTGAGGTTGACCGGACGGTAGTTGTTTGGGTCATCCTTTTTTCCCTTCTTGAAGACTGGGACCACATTGGCCCTCCTCCAATCTGCTGGAACTTCTCCCGTTCTCCAAGAACTCTCAAAGATGATTGCCAATAGTTCCGAAATGACTTCCGCTAGTTCTTTCAATACTCTTGGGTGTAGTTGATCTGGCCCTGGGGACTTGAACTCATTTAGAGCGGCCAGGAATTCCTGAATGACTTGTTTCCCAATTCCCAAAAATACATTACAACTGTACCCTTGGTTTGCTTCTGATACAATAAATAAATAACAGACGTCTGAAGATGCTGACCACAGATGCAGGTAAAATGTCAGGAGAGAATACAGCTGGAACAGGACCATGCAGCCCGAAAAACTCACAGCAACCCAAAGTACTGTATTTCTTCAACTCTAAGACGTACTTTCCCCCTTATATAAGCATCTCCAAAAATGGAATGCATCTTAGAATCGCAGAGGTATCATAGATGTTGTTGTTGGCGATACTGAAGTTTGGGTGTACTGTATCTTGACCGCTCCAGCTGGAGGTCAACTGTGACCAGCAGTGCTGCAAAATTTGAAGAGGCACGAATGGAGGGCGAAAGGGAGAAGCGTGCCAAGAGGAAGGTGGGTCAAGCCAACCCTGACCGAGACCACCTTCCACCTGGAAAGCAATGCCCTCACTGCGGAAGAAGATGCAGAGCAAGAATAGGGCTCCACAGCCACATTCAGACCCACAGGAACACTGGAAGACAATCCTCCTCGGAAAACGAGGGATCGCCTAACTGTATCTTACAATCGAAGCCCTGGTGGCGCAGTGGGTTAAACCGTTGAGCTGATGAACTCGTTGACTGAAAGGCTGCAGGTTTGAATCCGGGGAGCAGGGTGAGCTCCTGCTGTTAGCCCCAGCTTCTGTCAACCTAGCAGTTTGAAAACATGCAAATGTGAGTGGATCAATAGGCACCGCTTTGACGGGAAAGTAACAGCGCTCCATGCAGCTATGCTGGCCACATGTCCTTGGAGGTGTTTCCGGACAACACGGGCTCTTCGGCTTACAAATGGAGATGAGCACAACAGCCCCAAGATCGGGCACGACTGGACTTAATGTCAAGGGGAAGCCTTTACCTAGAGCCCCCGGTGGCACAGTGGGTTAAAGCCCTGTGCCAGTAGGACTGAAGACTGACAGGTCACAGGTTCGAATCCGGGGAGAGGCGGATGAGCTCCCTCTATCAGCTCCAGCTCCTCATGCGGGGACATGAGAGAAGCCTCCCACAAGGATGATAAAACATCAAAATCATCTGGGCGTCCCCTGGGCAACGTCCTTGCAGACGGCCAATTCTCTCACAACAGGATGCTCCTGACACGTCAAAAAAAAGCAAAAACAAAACCTACAGTAGAAGAGATGCAGTAGTTGGAAATCTGCTGCAGTCTTTGGATGCCCTAAACCTACCGCCTGGGTCCACTGCATCTCTCTGCTTAAAGATAAGGCCGCACTTGAACATGTCCAGAGAAGGGTGGCCAAAAGGAGCAAAGGTTAGGAAGTCAAGCCCTGTGCGGTTCTGGTGTCCCCTTCTCTCAACCATCTCTTCTCCAAGCAAAGCCTATCCAGCTCCTTTGGCCACCCTTCTCATGTTCTCAGTAAAGTTGCAGCGCTCACCTTTCTGGCAGCGGACACTTCAGCCGAACCCCGGATGGTGTTGAAGTCCAGCACCAAGGTGGCCACTGGGCAGCAGAGGCAGGCGAACCCCAGCAAGAAGAGGGCTTCCATCTTCAGTCTTGGGGTGGTGGCTTCTGATGGCTTTGTTGCTGGAGAGGCCGGGCTTGCATCCGCCCAAGGTGCCTGCCCTGCCCTTGGGGCGTTATTTATAGCAATGCGTGCCCGCTCCCCTTTTGCAGACCCCTCCAGGCCTTTGATCCCCACTTCAAAACCAAGCCTCAAAGCCATCCCTGATTAGAGGGCTTCAAAGGCGGCGGCTCAGAGGGCAACACATGTCACCTGCCTCACCTGCGCTTCCTGCTCTTAATCCCTCCTCTGGCAAGCGGGGCTTTGTTGGGGATCCGCTTTCTCAGCTGGCAGGCCACCAAAGCCGTTGACCAGAGGCCTTTTGGAGGAAGAGGAGGAGGAGAGAAAAGGCTGGATGAAGGGGTTTGCTGACAGCTCGAAGCAGCTGCCTCGGAGCCCACCTGCCAGAGCCATGTACACAGACCTACCTCAAAGGAAGGGAGGGAGGGAGGGAGGCAAGAAGAAGGCACCTTCCTCTGACTCAGACCCACTTGGCTTTGAAGGTTAGGAGGAAGCCTTCTCCTGTCTTCCTGGCCTTAATGCTATGCGGGGCTTGAAGGAAAGGGTTTCAAGCCACAAATTAATATGCAGGTATCAAGATGGCTGCGCTGTGAATGCCGGATCCAAGAGACCGGCATTAGGGATGCAATCCCAGCAAGTGATCCTGAGCAAGACTCTACTTAGGCAGAAAAAACGAAATGCAAAGATACAGAATGGGGGACAATGCCTGGCTCGAGAGCAGTACGTGTGAAAAAGATCTTGGGGTCCTCGTGGACAACAAGTTAAACATGAGCCAACAATGTGATGTGGCAGCAAAAAAAGCCAATAGGAGCATAGTGTCTAGATCAGTGTTCTCAGCCTTCCTAATGCCGCGACCCCTTAATACAGTTCCTCATGTTGTGGTGACCCCCCAATCATAAAATTATTTTGTTGCTCTTTCACAACTGTAGTTTTGCTTCTGTTATTGAACGTAATGTAAACATCTGATATGCAGGATGTATTTTCATTCACTGAACCAAATTTGGCACAAATACTCTATACACCCAAATTTGAATACTGGTGGGGTTTGGGGGGGGGGGTATTGATTTTGTCATTTGGGAGTTATAGTTGCTGGGATTTATACTTAACCTACAATCAAAGAGCATTCTGAACTCCACCAACGACGGAATTGAACCAAACTTGGCACACAGAACTCCCATTATCAACAAAAAGTACTGGTAGGGTTTGGTGGGCATTGACCTTGAGCTTTAGAGTTGTAGTTCACCTACATCCAGAGAGCACTGTGGACTCAACCAGTGATGGATTTGACCAAACTTAGCATGAATACTCAATATGCTCAAATGTGAACACTAGTGGAGCTTGGGGGAAATAGACATTGACATTTGGAAGTTGTAGTTGCTGAAATTTATAGTTCATCTACAATCAAAGAGCATTCTGAGCCCTACCAATAATAGAATTGGGCCAAACTTTCCACACAGAAACCCCATGACCAACAGAAATTATTGTGTTTTCTGATGGTCTTTGGCAACCCCCCTGACACCCCCTCACGACCCCTCTGGGTGTCCCGATTCCCCATGCTCTATTCCGCCTTGGTTAGACCACACCTGCAATATTGTGTCCAATTCTGGGCACCACAATTCAAGAGAGATATTGACAAGCTGGAATGTGTCCAGAGGAGGGTGACTAAAATGATCAAGGGTCTAGAGAACAAGCCCTATGAGGAGTGGCTTAAGGAGCTGGGCATATTTAGCCTGAAGAAGAGAAGGCTGAGAGGAGATATGATAGCCATGTATAAATATGTGAGAGGAAGTCACAGGGAGGAGGGAGCAAGCTTGTTTTCTGCTTCCCTGGACACTAGGATGCGGAACAATGGCTTCAAACTACAAGAAAGGAGATTCTATCTGAACATGAGGAAGAACTTCCTGACTGTGAGAGCTGTTCAGCAATGGAACTCTCTGCCCTGGAGTGTGGTGGGGGCTCCTTCTTTGGAAGCCCAAACAGAGGCCCAAATTTGAATACTGGTGGGTTTGTGGTGGAATTGGCCTTGATATTTAGGATTTGTAGATACTGGGATGTATAGTTCACCTGCAATCAGAGCTCTCCAAACCCCACCGATGATGTACCTGGACCTAACTTGGCACACAGAACCTCCATGACCTACTGAACGTATTGGAGGGATTTGACAGCACTGACTCAGCATGATGGGAGTTGTAATTCATCCTGCAGCTGGAGACCACACTGAACTCCACCAAATTTGCCCAACATGTCAAGTTTTAAGTATTGATGGAGTTTCAGGGGGTTAACCTGGCATGATGTGAGTTGTAGTTCCCCCACAACCTTAGGTATTTTGTAAAATCTGAGCAACGCTGGGGACCCAAGCTAGTTTTTAATATTTGGGGGTTGTTGCGGAGGATGGAGGAGAATGCTGGCCTCTGCAACGGCCAATGAGAAAGCTGTTTTGGCACGAGATGGATGCACATTTGCTGGCGTTTGTGAGCAACATGCCTTTGGGGTGAGGCACATTTGCGCATTTCAGAGGCGGCAGGTTCAATCCCGGGGTTTATCCTCTTGAAAGGCTGCCTCCCAAAGCCAGGCTCAGGGGCCATTCCTTTCTTCTGGCTGCCCTTCACTCAGCGTCCAGATTCAGGCCTGTCCTCGCTCTCGGCCAAGGAGATTCAGGCGCTCTCTCGGTCTCTCTCTCCTGTCTTTTGAAGTTGGGAAAGAGGTCTCGTGGAAGGGTCAGCACACTGAAAGGGCCGCCATGCCCCATCCAAGTTGCTATCTCCTTGGAAGTGCCCTGAAAGTCTGGCACAGAGGTCTCTGCCCCTTTCTGGACCCCTTTATTGCTGTGCTTCACACACACCTAGTGTGGAACACATCCCACCACGATAAAACAGTGCATGTGGCTACTTGTTTGCCTGGTTCCTACTTAAATTAGTATATTTAGCCTTCTGTCAATGTTTAAATTGCTGCTCAGTTCTGCTCTGTTTGTTATGCAGGGTAGGAAAGAGCAGAAAAAGGGTTAAGGGGGAGGCAGTGGGCGGGGTGATGCAAATCCCACACCAGTGGAGAGAGAAAGGAACCCTGGCATGCCTGCCCGTGGTGGAGGAAATATAGGATGAAATTATCCCCAAATGAAAGCATTCTTTGGGTGGTGGGCTGTAGGGTTTGGGGAGGACATTGGCAGGGGTTGGGCTACATACATGTTCATGGTCTTCGCTGTAATCTGCAATGTCAGTGGTGGGAGTGCCTTTGGAGGCTTCTCAGCACTTGGATCTATAGCCTGTTTGTGGAGGCCAGAGGCTGTCTGTGTACACCTCTGCCACATATACATTTTTCACTTTTATTATGTGTATAGATTTACAGCATTTATTTTCCACGCTTCTCACCCCAAAGAGGACTCAAGGCAGACCACACAACCCATACTGCCATGTCTCTTGGAACAATGGAACTCTGAATCTCTGGACTATTAACTACGGTATAGACTCTTGATCCTTGGACTTTACTCATTGAACTCTCGGTGTTTGACTACTGGACTGGAGCGTTTGACTACGGTGTTCTCCCGAACCTGCATCGGCGTTTGCTACCAGTCTTTGTTTTATAATCTGTGGGTGAGTGCTATCTTTATATTTGGACTATGAAAACAGTCAGACGGTAAGTGCTGCTTTAATTTGACACAAGCTGGGTGTTTGTTTTTTGTTCACCTCTGCCTGCTTTCTGGCAGAGCCCTGGCATCATGGCACATACGCAGCAAACATTCAGTGCCGTTAGACATACAGGACTGAGTGATATCTTTATATTTTATATTTGGACTATGAAAGCAGTCAGACAGTAAGTGCTGCTTTAATTTGACACAAGCTGGGTGTTTGTTTTTGGTTCACCTCTGCCTACTTTCTGGCAGAGCCCTGGCATCGTGCCACATACATGGCAAACATTCAATGCCGTTAGACATACAGGACTGAGTGATATCTTTATATTTTATATTTGGACTATGAAAACAGACAGTAAGTGCTGCTTTAATTTGACACAAGCTGGGTGTTTGTTTTTGGTTCACCTCTGCCTGCTTTCTGGCAGAGCCCTGGCATCGTGCCACATACATGGCAAACATTCAATGCCGTTAGACACACAGGACTGAGTGATATCTTTATATTTTATATTTGGACTATGAAAACAGTCAGACAGTAAGTGCTGCTTTAATTTGACACAAGCTGGGTGTTTGCTTTGGTTCACCTCTGCCTGCTTCCTGGCAGAACCCTGGCATCGTGACACATACATGGCAAACATTCAATGCCGTTAGACATACAGGACAGACAGACAGATAGAGGTATATCTCTCAGCATTTTTCCAACTTCAGCGTCCTGGAGGTTATGCTCGATTCCAGCCACAGGGGGTGCTATTGTTCCATCTAAGATGACAAGCCTTTTTGATCACAGACTTTCCTCCTGTTCTTTGATCGTTGGCTTTTTAATGGTGCTGCAAAATACCTCATCGCGTAAACTGTGCCTAATTTCTCTACTCACGACTGCAGCTGTTTTTGAACTAAACAGTAAGCTAGGCTGAAGGCCGGGTGCTCAACCCAAACTGGACTTGAACTCCCAGCCTTTCAGTTGGGAAAGATCTATTGCTGCTGGTGATTAACCAGTTATTTTATTTATTTACTTTATTTCTATACCGCTTTTCTCAGCCCTCAGGTGACTCAAAGCGGTGACTCAAACCAGTTGTGCTAAAGCCTGACTGTTCTGTCCCACCGTCCAAACCTTTTGCAGATGAAGACCCCATTTCCTCACTTTCGGCCAGGAAAGCATCCCTGCAGGAGGCCAATCAATTCTAAGAGAAACTCTCATCAGAAAGAAATGCTATAGATCACAGCCCACCCGCTGGCTATGGACCCATAAAACTCCAAAAACTCTTACCTCTCACTAAGAATAAAATGTCAGCTTTAGCCCGAGCCCTGACCATCCCTCCCACCCACTTGCCGCAAAGGCATCCCCTTCCCTTTAAACGCCATCTCCCCAAAGGCACAGAGTTCACAAAATGGGTTCTGATCCTGCTCCTCCCAGGGTCTGGCCAAGATGGCCGCAGCATCGTCCAGCTGCCACAGGAGTCTTGGACGCGTCTCCTTTGGTCCTTTGTGGAAATAGCAAGCAGCAATGTCCGAGGCCCGTCACTGCTCAGAGGTCCGAGCGCTCAGGCCCTTTGGAGGGGGTCTCCTCCACTTTGCTGGACGTTGAGTCCTCCTCCCCAAATTGCATGTTAGCATAAGCCACCTCTTTGGCCAGCTGCTCCAGAGAAGGGCGGCCCCAGGCCAAGTTGCGGAGGGAAATGGCGGTCATCAGGAGGCTGCAAAGGGAAAGGAACGACAATCAGGGAGGAGAAAGAAAAGGAACAGAGGGAAGGAAGGAGGTAACAGAAGGGAAGGAAAAAGGAAGAAAAGAAAGGGAGAAGGGAGTGCGAGGAAGGGAAGAGAGAAAAAGAAGGGAAAGAAGGGAAAGTGGAAGAGAGAGAAAGCGAGAAAAGAAAGCAAGTGGGAAGGAAGGAAAGAAAAGGAAGGGAGGGTAAAGAGAAAGAAGAGAAGGGAGGGATAAATAAGGGGGGGAAGGAAGTGGAAAGGGAGTGGAAGGGGGGAGAAAGTAAAAAAGAAAGAAAAAAAGAAAGGGAGAAGTAGGGAAGAAAACAAGAAAGAAAGAAAGAAAGAAAGAAAGAAAGAAAGAAAGAAAGAAAGACAGTGAAAAGGAAGGAAGGGAAGAAGAAAAGGCAGAAGGGAGGGGAGAAGGGAGGGTGAGAGACAGGAATTGAAGGGAGAAAGGAAAGAAAAGGAAGAAAGGAAAGTGGAGGAGAGAGAAAGAAAGAAAAGAAAAGAAGAGGAGAGAAGAGAAGGAAAGGAAGGGAAGGTAAAGAGAAAGAAGAGAAGGTAGGGATGGAGATAAGGGAGGGAAGGAAGTGGAAGGGGGGTGGAAGGGGAGGAGAAAGTAAAAAAGAAAGAAAGAAAAAGAAAGGGGGAAGTAGGGAAGAAAACAAGAAAGAAAGAAAGAAAGAAAGAAAGAAAGAAAGAAAGAAAGAAAGAAAGAAAGGGAGGGAGGGAAGGAGAAAAGGCAAAAGGAAGGGGAGAAGGGAGGGTGAGAGACAGGAGAGGGAGCATGAGAGACAGGAATTGAAGGGAGAAAGGAAAGAAAAGGAAGAAGGGAAAGTGGAGGAGAGAGAAAGAAAAAAAAGAAAAGAAGGGGAGAGAAGGAAAGAAAAGGAAGGGAAAGTAAAGAGAAAGATGAGAATGAAGGGAAGAAGATAAGGAAGAAGGAAAGAAAGGGAGGGAGGGAAGGAATTGGAAGGAAAGTGGAGGGGAAGTGGAGGAGAAAGAAAAAAGGAGAAGAAAGAAAGAAGAAGGGGAAGTAGGGAATGAGAGAGATCACATGGGCCATCTAGTCCAATCCGCTTGCCATGCAGGGAAAACACAAACAAAGGGAGGTGAGGTCCCTCAAAGAGAAGGTCCTGAAGGAGCTTCCTTTTTGGCTTTGGCTCAGCACTAACATGGCTGTATGATGCAAATGTAACGTGCACCCTCATTTCATCCAGTTCATTTAGCCCAAAAGGGCGAGCAATAGACATGTGTGCTGGTACGGCTGTACCAGAAACTCCCACTTTATTTGCTTTGTATCAAATGTTTGCTTGCAGTCAGGGATTCTGCAGATAGGTGGCTTCCTTTGGTTGCAGTGATAGGGCAAGTCACCTGTCCATCATTGTTAAGTTTTGGTTCCGCCCCTTGCTCAGGGCAATTGGGAAGGGAAGGAAGCCATTTTTTTAGTCACACTCAGCAAGGAAAGCTATGTACAGGACGTGTGCAAGCTTCCCCTGAACAAAAGTTTCAACTTTTAAGAATTCCCAGGGAAGCATCCCCAAAGCTTTGAAGACTTTCCGGGGGAGAACAGCCCTAAAGATCAGAGAACTCCAGCTGAAGAGACTACAGGCCTTGCTGGTAGGTCCACTCGGTGCTTTGAGACGCAGTTCAACCCGGTAGTGGTGCCCACATCAGTTAAGTTTAAGTTTACACTCAGCCTGGGAGAAGTTAAAAAGGGGATTTTCCTTTAAAGTAAAGAAGAAGTTATTGAAGACAGTTGCCTGTCCTTCGTGGGCAAGATTAGGAAGTCACCAGTTGCATAAAGCCTGGAAGCATTTGTTTAACCTTTTGAAGAGAAGTTTCTGTTTGATTGTTCATTAATAAAAGACTTTGTTATACTTCACAAGCCATCTAAAAGTCATTTGTGGTGGAAAACCTCTGAGAACTTCTCCTTGGGCCCCCTGGCTTCCCGCTGGGCAAAGGTTGCATGTCCTGTTCTAAAGGAAATTCTCTACAGGCCCAGCACACGACAGAACAGACATGAGTCAATAGAATATTTCAGCTTGCATTGACAGAAGAGGTGTAGTTTCCAAGGCTCACCTTCGGCGGAAGACGAAGTACTTCTTGGCGGAGAAGCGGAGGAAGCGCTCCCCGAGGCCTGCGCTGCGACGCTTCTGCAGCTCCTGGATGCGCTGCTGCCGCCGGAGGAAGGCCTCAACTACGGGGTCAGCGGGGGTCCCGTCTGTCAAGGATCCGCTAAGGATGGGCTGCAGCTCCGGAGGGAGAGGCTCTGTCTCTAAGGGGGACACAAGGGAGAGGGGCAAAATAAGGGAAGCATGTAAACAAAGGCAGCGGCCCCACAAAAAAGAAGAAGGTGCAAAGGTAGCCACTCTTCAGAGAAGGAAGATGAGGCCCCCAATACGGGCACCTTATTTATTTATTTTTATTTCTCGCACTTCTACCCAGCCCTTCTCAACCCCCGAGGGGGGACTCAGGGCGGCTTACAAAAAGCACAATTCGATGCCAGCACAACAATAAGATAAAAATAAAACGTATATAAACAGTAATTAAAACAGTTAAAACAATCCATTATACATCACAATCCCTAAAACCAATCTAGTGCTCAACGTTTGGCAGCTCAGAGTCCGTAAATTCAATTCCACATTGTCAGATCCATCGATTTTAGTCGTCGCTTGTCCTTTTTCCATCTGCCAGATTACCCAAAAGCCTGGTCCCAAATCCATGTTTTTAATTTCCTTCTGAAAGAGAGGACGGATGTCGATGACCTAATTTCCCCAGGGAGTGAATTCCACAGATGAGGGGCCACCACTGAGAAGGCCCTGCTCCTCGTCCCCACCAACCTCACTTGTGATAGAGGTGGGGCCGAGAGCAGGGCCACCCCAGAAGATCTTAAATTCCAAGGCGGGACATAGAAGGAGATGCATTTGGACAGATACGCTAGGCCGGAACCGTATAGGGTTTTGTAGGTCAAAACCAGCACTTTGAATTGTGCTTGGAACTGGATCGGCAGCCAGTGGAGCTGATATAACAGAGGGGTGGTATGCTCCCTGTATGATGCCTTGGTGAGTAATCTAGCTGCTGCCCGCTGGACTAATTGAAGTTTCCGAACAGTCTTCAAAGGCAACCCCATGTAGAGTGCGTTGCAGTAATCTATCTGGGATGTAACAAGAGTGTGGACCACTGTGGCCAGATCAGACCTTGGTTCTCTATCTGTTGTGTCTGCCTCCATATCTGTTTCCTGCCCTTATTGATTCAGACTTGCAGTGTATCATTCAAACAAGCCTATGACGCAAGTCCCCCAATCAGAACAGCTTAAAAGGCTTAAATCAGCGTAAAGCGGTCAGAAATATTAAAAATTAACTAGGTATTTTTAATTACAAAAATGCGAGTCAAGCACTGAGAGGGGTAAATGGATGCAATGACACAGCCAAAGCTGCAGTTCAATAAAAACAGGTGTGCCTGTAGCTTAGTAGCCCTCAGTCTGAGAGAGGTCTCTGTAGAAGAAGGGCCTCAGTCTGTTAGTAGGCCTCAGTATGAGAAAGGCTCAATTTTAGTTCACCTCAGTGTGAGAGGCGTCAGTCTGAGAGAGCCCTCAGTGGGAGAAAGGCCCCAATGTGAGGCAGACCTCAGTGTTAGTATGCCTCAGTATGAGTAGGCCGGGTGTGAGAAGCTTCAGTGAGAGAAGCCGCAATGTGAAGGATGCTATGCGTAAAAAACTACTGTGTGAAGCTCCTGTGTAACTTCGGTGTGAAAGATATTTATCTGCATGTCAAGATAGTAGCCAAAAGTGACAAAAAGAACAAAAATGCACAGATCAATGTTATCTCTTCCTTAGGAGACTATGATTGCACTATTTACAAGAACAAGTTTTCTATAACACTAATAAAGTTCTTTATACTTCGTTCTCTGCTTCCACACTGGGCTTCTTTTTCATGGAGATAAAAAGCTTCGCTCTCACAGAACCTTTTCTCACACTAAACTTACACAGGAGCTTCACACTGGAGTTTCACATGCCTGTAGCTTAGTAGCCCTCAGTCTGAGACAGGTCTCTTTAGAAGAAGGGCCTCAGTGTGTTAGTAGGCCTCAGTATGAGAAGGGCTCGATTTTAGTTGACGCCTCAGTGTGAGAGGCGTCACTCTGAGGGAGCCCTCAGTGTGATAAGGCCTCAGTGGGAGAAAGGCCTCAGTATGAGGTAGACCTTAGTGTTAGTGTTAGTAGGCCTCAGGATGAGTAGGCCTGGTGTGAGAAACTTCGGTGAGAGAAGCTGCAGGTTGAAGGCCTTAATGTGTAAAGCTATAGTATGAAGGCTGCTGTGTGTAGAAAAAACTACTGTGTGAAGTTCCTGTGTAACTTCGGTGTGAGAGGGGGTTCTGTGAGAGCAAAGTTATTTATCTGCATGTGAAGATAGTAGCCAAAAGTGATAAAAAGAACAAAAACACACAGGCCAATGTTATCTCTTTCTTAGGAGGCCTTTCTTTATAGCAAAATAATATGGTTGCACTATTTACAAGAACAAGTTTTCCATAACTTGTAGCGGCGCATCCAGGAGCTGTGATGGAGGCTCCTTCTTTGGAAGCTTTTAAACAGAGGCTGGATGGCTATCTGTAAAGGGTGCTTTGAATGCAATATTCCTGCTTCTTGGCAGGGGGTTGGATTGGTGCTTTGAATGCAATATTCCTTCTTCTTGGCAGGGGTTTGGACTGGATGGCCCACAAGGTCTCTTCCAACTCTAGGATTCTATGATTCCATAACACTAATAACATTCTTTATACTTCCTTCTCTGCTTCCATATTGGGCTTCTTTCTCATGCTCTCACAGAGCCTCTTCTCACACTACACTTACACAGGAGCTTCACACAGTAGCCTTTTACACATAGCAGCCTTCACACTGGAGCTTCACACATAAGGTCTTCAGCCTGGAGCTTCTCTCACCAAAGCTTTCTCACATTAGGCCTCTCACACACTGAGGCTTACCTCACACTGAGGCCTACTAACACTGTTTACCTCACACTGAGGCCTCTCTCAGACTTAACTAGGTATTTTGAATTACAAAAATGTGAGTCAAGCACTGAAAGGGTTACATGGATGCAAAGACTCAGCCTTCATACTGAAGGCAACTAGAACTGAGGCATACTAACCTACATGCACACCTGCTTATATTGAATTGTAGCTTTTGTTCAGTCACTGCATCCATTTAACCCTTTCAGTGCTTGGCTCACATTTTTGTAATTCAAAATACCTAGTTAATTTTTAATATTTCTGACAACAGAGAGCACTCCATCCTTCCAATTCTGGGAAACCCAGCACTCTTTAGAGCAGGCACGGGCAAACTTTGGCCCTCCAGGTGTTTTGGACTTCAACTTCCACAATTCCTAACAGCCTGCCATCTGAGTAGGGTTCTCTTTGATGCATTTTGAATCTGGGGCAATGAGGAAAGGAGGATCCTAGACCCGCAAAGACTCACCGGTCCCGTTCTCCACTTTCTCCTTCAGCTCTTGCAGGCGGGTGAGGTTCTGCTCCAAGGCAGCTTCGGTGGTGTTGACATAGATGTACATGTAGCAGGAGGGCTCCGAGGAGACGGTGAAGACCTTGTGGTATTCTCCTGGAGGCAGCTGAGGCCGAAGGAAAGGCAAAGGGAGTGAGAAGGGACACCCAAAGAGGGATGCAAGCAACTGGGCAGTGCAACCAACGCCATTGGGAGAAGCCTTTAGGGGTGTCTTAACGGTGAATCCCACTAAGTCAGTGGTTCTCAACCTGGGGGGTCGGGACCCCTGCGGGGGTTGCCAGGGAGTGTCAGAGGGGTCGCCAAAGACCATCAGAAAACATAGTATTTTCTGTTGGTCATGGGGGCTCTGTGTGGGAATTTTGGTCCAATTTAATTGTTGGTGGGGTTCAGAATGGTCTTTGAGTGTAGGTGAACTATAAATCCCAGCAACTACAACTCCCAAATGTCAAGGTCTATTTTCCCCAAACTCCACCAGTGTTCACATTTGGGCATATTGAGTATTCATGCCAAGTTTGGTCCAGATCCATCATTGTTTGAGTCCACAGTGTTCTCTGGATGTAGGTGAACTACAACTCCAAACTCAAGGTCAATGCCCACCAAACACTTCCAGTATTTTCTGTTGTCAAGTTTGGTTTAATTCCATTATTGTTGGGGTTCAGAATGCTCTTTGATTGTAGGTGAACTATAAATCCCAGCAACTACAACTCCCAAATGTCAAGGTCTATTTTCCCCAAACTCCACCAGTGTTCACATTTGAACATATTGAGTATGCATGTCAAGTTTGGTCCAGATCCATCATTGTTTGAGTCCACAGTGCTCTCTGGATGTATGTGAACTACAACTCCAAAACTCAAGGTCAATGCCACCTCACAGTATTTTCTGTTGGTCATGGGGGTTCTGTGTGGGAAGTTTGGTCCAATTTAATTGTTGGTGGGGTTCAGAATGCTCTTTTGATTGTAGGTGAACTACAAATCCCAGCAACTACAACTCCCAAATGTCAAGGCTCTATTTTCCCCAAACTCCACCAGTGTTCACATTTACATATTGAGTATTTGTGCCAAGTTTGGTCCAGATCCATCATTGTTTGAGTCCCCAGTGCTCTCGATGTAGGTGAACTACAACTCCAAACTCAAGGTCAATGCCCAAACCCCAGTATTTTCTGTTGGTCATGGGGTTCTGTGTGGGTTTGGCCCCCATTCCTTCGTTGGTGTTCAGAATGCTCTTTGATTTAAGGTGTCTATAAATCCCTGCAACTACAACTCCCAAATGTCAAGGTCTATTTCCCAAACTCCACCAGTGTTACATTTGGGCATATTGAGTATGTGCCAAGTTTGGTCCAGATCCATCATTGTTTCAGTCCACAGTGCTCTCTGGATGTAGGTGAACTACAACTCCCAAACTCAAGGTCAATGCCCACCAAACCCTTCTAGTATTTTCTGTTGGTCATGGGGGTTCTGTGTGCCTGTTTGGCATAATTCTATCATTGGTGGGTTTCAGAAGGCTCTTTGATTGTAGGAGAACTATAAATTACAGCAACTACAACTCCCAAATGTCAAGGTATATTTTCCCCAAGCTCCACCACTGTTCGCATTTGGGCATATTGAGTATACATGTCAAGTTTGGTCCAGATCCATCATTGTTTGAGTCCACAGTGCTCTCTGGATGTAGGTGAACTACAACTCCAAACTCAAGGTCAATGCCCATGTTGGCCATGGTAGTTTTGTGTGCCAAGTTTGGTTCAATTCCATCATTGCTGGAGTTCAGAATGATCTTTGATTGAAGGTGAACTCTAAATCCCAGCAACTACAACTCCCAAATGACCAAATCAATCGCCTCCCTCCAACCCCACCACTATTCAAATTTGGGCATATCGGGTATTTGTTCCAAATTTGGTCCAGTGAATGGAAATACATCCTGCTTGTCAGATAATTGCATTACAATTAATAACAGGAGCAAAATTACAGTTATGTAGTAGCAAAATAATGTTATGGTTGGGGGTCACCACAACATGAGAAAATGTATTAAGGGGCCATGCATTAGGAAGGTTGAGAAACACTGCACTAAGTCATACAACCTTCATACTCCAAAGCTGTGCTTCTACAGGCCGTCCCCGAGTTACAAACATCCGACTTACGAACCTCTCCTAGTTAAGAACAGGGCTGAGACAACTGGAAGTGAGAGGAATCTCTCCCTTGGAAGGAAGGGAAATCCACTCCTGGAAGAGTCATTCTCATGGAGAAAAGTGTTTCCCAATGAAACTTTCTCTCCAATCCTTGTTCCCATAACAAGCCGAATTTCCCAAAAATCAGTTACCACAGGGACAGAAAGTGGGATGAAATCTTCAGAAGAGAGACAGAGATGGCAAAGCAAACACCACAGCATTGTTAACCCTTCCCTATGCTCTCCAAAGCTTATGTGTCTGTGTGTGTATGCATGTTATTGTTGAGGTCAAAGGATCTCCTTTTAAATTTAGATTGACTTGGATATGGACACAGGATTGTTGTTATTGTTGTTGTTCCAGGTGAGGAGGGCTGGCCAAAGCAGTAGAACAGACAAGGACTAGGACTCTGTTGGATGAGATGCCTCCTGGGGTCCCTTACTTCCTCTATGCCCCCTTTTTGGGATGAAGCATTAGGAACATCTCCCTCCCGCTCCCCTGTCCCCGTGTTTTGCACCTGGATTCGATCTCCTTCCCGCAAGGTGTGGTTCTGCCCTTCCTTCACCATCTCCACCACGACTTCTCCTTTCAGCAGCTGGAGGCTGGCATTGCCCAGGTCCTCGCTCACAAAGTTCTCCAAATGTAAGCCTATTATTCAGGACACACAATTGGGGGACTGTCAGCACCTCTTTGAAGGCCAACTGTCCCCAAAGACACTCCCCCCCCCCCCCCCCCCCCCCCGGACCTATGGGTCAACAGAGACTACCAAATCTTCTATCCAATTGCTCCAAAATATGATCCTCTGCTTCAAGGGTGTTCTGTTGAGCTTTGACCATGAGGATGAATGGTTGGAGCTGCACACCAATGGCTTCCAACAGTGTAGTACAAGCATGGGCAAACTTCAGCCCTCCAGATATTTTGCACTTCAACTCCCACAATTCCTAACAGCCTATTGGCTGTCCTTAGCATAAAAGACTTTCGAGCCTGCAGTCTTGTTGCTGGAAGCAACGTCTTGCTAGATAGTACGGCTGGGCGGTTTCGTTTCGTTAATTCGTAATTCGTTGATAATTCGTTATTTTTTTTAATTACAAAACGATAACGAACCATTCTGGAGCAATTTTTTAAAAAAACGAATTTTTAAACACGTTTTGTAAATGCTTTGTATTTCGTTATTGTATTCGTTTCGTTATTGTTCTGAGGTCGTTTCGTTATTATTTCCGCATGTCTGGGACAAGTTTTTTGTTTAATTAGTGAAAAAAAATTATAATATCACACCAACAGTCAACAACAGAGGGAGAGGGAAGCTTCAGAAGTTTTTGGAGGTTTTTTAGCGTATTTCGCGGTCGCGTCCGCCATTAACGAATCGATTCGTTATTGTTTCGGAAATCGATTCGTTAATGTTTTGTCATTTTTTTCACATTTACGAAATTTCGTAAATACCGAACTTTTTAAAAGGAAAATTTTGTAATTATTTTAAATAACGAAACACAAAAACCCCCAAAAAACGAATCGATTTTAGAAACAAATTTTTCCGTTGTTACCCAGGCCTACTAGATAGCATTATTGTGAATTCATTGTGTGACTGGCTTTGTGAACTTTGGATTCTGTCTTACAATTAGTTATACTGTTACTTGTTTGTTCTCGAAACATGGATACCGGCTTACTGGCACTGGGATTGTGGGTTTAGGCTTTGGTTCAAGAACTTTCTGTGTATGACTTCTGGACATGTATATTGATTACACTATCTAACACGATTTTGATTCCTGGGTTATAAAATGTCATTTCCTCATTGGTTCTATCATAAAAACATTGGAAAAATTGATGAAACTGCAAAAACTTTGTTTTTTGTAGGACATTCCGCTATAGCACATTTTGCTCTAGTTTTTCAATGAATATCTCATCAAGTCTCAACCAACTGCAACCTAGTTTGTGGCAGTCACGAAAACAAGGTTTCTGGAGTATAACAACTGCTTTCAAAGTCAGTACCGTACTATTAAACAGGAATAACACTTTTAAACCAGGAACAGATTTTTAAAAATTGTATTACATATGAGGGGCGTTCACGAAAGATTTTCCCTGAGCCCCTTCCTGTGGACTGAGACCAATGCGACTTGGCCCAGTTCTGAGTCCTTCTCTCCATGGGTACCATCTAAGGACACACGCTTCTTTTGAAGCAACTGGAAAACACATCGCTTGTAGAAGTCAACAGGTTGCTCCAAAAGCCACGTTGAGACTTCAGAAATCAGAGTCTCATCATCTGAAAAACGCTTCCCCTTCAAAAATAACTTCCTTGTTGGAAAGAGGTGGAAGTCTGATGGTGCAAAGTCAGGTGAATGGGGATGCAGTTGAATTTCAAAGCCACGGGAGCACGCTTCTTCAATTTGGGCAACAGATGAGTTGGAAACTGGTGCATTGTCTTTGGTGAGCATGCCACATTGCCTCTCGGTTGGGATGGCTTTCCGCAATTTCTGCAGCAGTGAAGCCTAGTATGCCCTAGTGATCATAGGATCCTTTGCTAGGAAATCCATCAATCCTACTCTGTGCTGGTCCCAAAATACTATGAGCATGACCTTTCCTGCCAAGAGTTGGGCACGTGCCTTCTTTGGAGGCCATGAGTTAGGATGCTTCCGTGGCATCGACTGGGCTTTAGTCTCAGGATCAGAGTGATGGACACAACTTGCCTCCTTTGTGATCAGTCTGTTGACAACGTCCTCCTGGTTTCCATGGCACATCGTTGTCAAGAGAGCCTGAGAGCATTGGACTCGTTCCTGCTTCTGGAAAGGTGTGAGCAGCCGGGGGACACAGCAAGCAGATCCCTTATGCAGGTGAAGATGGTCTTGGGTGATTTCTTCCACGGACCCCACACTCATCTTGACATTTTGGGCTAGTAGTATATGTGCTGCCGAAGCGAGCACCCATTTTGGGCTAGGTAGAGAATGGTGTCATGGCAATTTTCCAAAATGATGACCCCCAATTGCTGGATGGTGTGTTTATCAATAGCAGAGTGGGGTCACCCCAGAATTGGAGCTGTTTGCACCGAAGTCCGGCCGCATTTAATGGATGATGCCAGTTCTTGACTCCATCATATGATGGGGAATCCTCACCATAGACCTCTTTCATCTCATTGAACATCTCCTTTGGTGTGCGGCCTTTCAAAGAAAGGAACTTGAGGACTGCTCTGTATTCCACTGGGTCCATTCTCAAACCTCACACCACTTCAGCACCTGTCACATCAAGTCCGTTCTCAGTTTGGAGTTGCAAATTGGCACGTAACCTATAGAGACTGATATCATTACACATGTGCAGTTTCAGCATCCTGTGATAAATAGAAGTGGGTCAGGAGAAATCTTTCATGAATATGCCTCGTAGTGCTATCTGTGTTTGAGAGGGAATGAGGCACATCACAACAAAGGGGTACTGGCTGTAGCACCAGGGGGTCTACCTGGGAAGTCGGCAATGAAGACCACCTCAGTCTGGTTGTCCAGTGAGTCCTCGATCTCCTGCAGCTTGGTCCTCCAGGGAGAGAGGTCCACCAGGAGGGGCTTCAGCCAAGGGGTCTTCTGGAAGGGGGACCACTCCGCCCGAACAATGTCTGTCCCGGGGTCAAAGAGCCTGAGACGGGGAGAAACAAGGACGAAGGGCAGAGAGGAGGGTGAGGGTGAGGGAGCCCTCCATACACAAGTCGCTTTGGCGGGTCCACGCTTCCAAGGGGTTTGTTTATCAAAGGGGTTTTGGAGGCAGAATTCAACACACAGTGGGGCCATGGGCTCAAGTGGCAGGAAAAGGGATACCATCTCAACTTTAGGCAGTTAGAGCTATTCAGCAGCAGAATGTGCTCCAAAGCCTCCAGAGTGGAGCCCCCGCCTCTGGTGGTTTTGAAGCAGAGGCTGGACGGTCATCTGCTGAGAGGGTTTCAGTTATGTCTTCCTTTATGGAAGAATGGGGTTAGACTGGATGGTCCCTAGGGGTCCCTTTCAAATAGGATTCTATGAGAGGCTGGATGGCCATCTGTCAGGAGGGTTTGGATGGTGTCTTCTTTTATGGCCAAATGGAGTTGTACTGGATGACCCTTGGGCCATATAGAATCCTAGTTGTAAGGAAGTCCAAGGGTATGGATCGTCGATGTCACAATCCCAGGTGACAGCAGGATTGCAGAGAAACAACTGGAAAAGCTGACACGATATGAGGATATGTGGACTCATCTTGTTGTGTTTCTAATAATAATAATAATAATAATAATAATAATAATAATAATAATAATATGTTAATTGATACCCCGTTTTTTTCTCTCCATAAGGAGATAGAGGCTGGATGGCCATCTATCGGGAGGGTTTGGATGTCTTCTATTATGGCTGAATGGAGTTGGACTGGAGGACCCTGGGGGTTCCTTAAAACTAGGATTCTAGGATTCTATGGTGTTATCATTATTATTAATAATTATAATTATTATTGGTTATGATTAATTATTAATAAAATTACTATTGTTTATTGATAGCCTGTTTATTTTCTCTCCACACGGAGGTTGTGGCTGGATGAGAGGCTGGATCTGGCCACCTGTCGGGAAGGTTTGGATGGTGTCTTCTTTTATTGCAGAAAGGAGTTGGGCTGCAAGTTTAGGGAGTAGAACAACTACTTCCAAAGGAAAGACCGTACAATTAAACAGGAAATAATACTTTCAAAGAAGGAACAGATTTTTTCCCCGAAGTTTGTTATAGAGTGCAATAATTTGGCAAGGGCACCCAACTTTTGCAGGGCACGAAGTCCCTGGAGGGTCCCAACGGTGGCATAACCTATACAGTGCTTGAGAGGTTACTGAACCATGTCTAGCAAGGCTCTGGAGCCCTTCTTTCCTCTGGAGCATTGCAGTTTCCAAGGTAAGGGAGCTGAGGTGAGGGAGAGAGACTATTTCCTCTTTAAAAACCTCTTTGCTGCCTTATATTGATTCAGTTTCTTCTTTTATATTGGCTGGGACTTTCTGTGTGTGCTGTTAAACCTTTGTACTTTATATCATAGGCAATGAAACACTCTTGTGTATAACGAAGTAGCACAGTTTATTTATAACTTCTGGCTCCAACGCTTGTGGTTACATTTGTGTTTTGTTGCAATCTTGAGGCTTACAGTCAGTATCATTTACTTGGTTAACTTTTCTGAATAAACTATCTATGTTTCACATTCACAAACATATTACTTGCTTTACACACTCTTGGCTGAATTATATTCTGAACTAAGGCAACACTAGCCTTCTTTATGTTCCTTAAAACTCGAGCTCTATTTAACTAACTGCTTCTCTATATCAGAAGTCTTTAACACATCTTCATAACTGCTTATGTCTATCAGGCACTCAAAAACCAACTCTCCTCTTCACACACAGATTCCTAACTGTCATTTTTCAAACTCCCTCACTCCAACTGCCTCTTTCAGAACCTTGGCTCCGCCCCTTTGGAATGTTCAGCTCTGCTCTCCCCAACTGTCATTTTGGCCTAGCAGCTTTTTCAAATCCTGGGCCTACACTAATCTGCATATGACCAATCGGCTTCACATATGCAAATGAATCCTATCTCTGCTGTTGCTACCTTGCCTGTGCCTATTCTTCCCTATCTGCCATATGTAAACATAGAGCTATACACCAAAACTTTAACATAGAGTAGCAATTTCACTACAGGAGCCTCACCTTTGCTGGAAGCGATCGTTGATGGAGACCCAGATGTCGAAGTAGATCTCCGGTTCGGAAATGTTATAGTTCTGCAGCAAGCCGCTGAGGCAAGTGGCGTACTGCTTCAGCATATCCGCATGGTCCTTCCAGCGTCGGCTCTGAGTGAAAACCTGCTCCGAAATGCAGGAAAGCAAGGAAATGAATGCAAAGAGAGAGGTGCTCCACAACTGTTGCTGCAGGGAGCCCTCTGCAACCAAAACCACAAAACTTTTGCAAGCAAAACAGGTTGCATTTGGGAGCTTGAGATCATGCAAACCAGGCTCTCCATACTGCACTTGCTGCTGCATGTAAGGTTTGCAGAAGTTGGGAATTTTGATTTTTTGGAAAGGGAGCACCAAAACGGCACAAATACCCCCGAATAGACACAGACAAGATACAAAAGAGAGAGGGACTGATTGACTGACCCCAGGGTTGAGGTATCCCAGCTCCCCGGTGCGTCCATCACGGTACGTGATCTTCACATGTTGATGGGAGCGCGAGTGCACCATCATGTCCCAGGAGTAGCCATACAGGCCGTTCGTCCAGTTGTTGTAGCCCTGCATTGGGAACCAATAGGGGATGATGATGGGACCCAGAGCTGGATTTCCTTCAGCCCTTCAGGCTTAAAATCATAGGATCCTAGAGTTGGGAGGAACCCTCAAAGGCCATCTAGTCCAAACCCTCTTCTGTTAGGCAGGAAAACACCTTCAAAGCCCTCCCAACAGATGGCCACCCAGCCTCTTTTGTCTAAAATAATAGAATCCTAGAGTTGAGAGAGATCCCCAAAGGCCATCCAGTCCAACCCCCTTCTGCTGGGCAGAAAGACACCTTCAAAGCCCTCCCGACAGATGGCCACCCAGCTCTTCTTTCTAGAATAATAGAATCCTAGAGTTGGGAGAGATCCCCAAAGGTCATCCAGTCCAACCCGCTTTTGCTAGGCAGGAAAAACACCATCAAAGCACTCATTATAAATAGTCATCCAGCCTCTCTTGCTAGAATAATAGAATTCTAGAGTTGGGAGAGATCCCCAAAGGCCATCCAGTCCAACCCCCTTCTGCTGGGCAGAAGACACCATCAAAGCCCTCCCGACAGATGGCCACCCAGCCTCTCTTTCTAAAATAACAGAATTCTAGAGTTGGGAGAGATCCCCAAAGGCCATCCAGTCCAACCTGCTTCTACTAGGCAGAAAAAGCACCATCAAAGCCCTCCCTAGAAATAGCCATCCAACCTCTCTTTCTCAGGGCCAGTCTTCGCTTTTCCATTGGTCACTCTGCTACCTCTTTTCTCTGGATGTCACCAACACATTCACAGCATTGGAAGAGACCCCCAAAGGCCATCCAGTCAAACCCCCTTCTTCTAGGCAAAAAACACCATCAAAGCCCTCCCGACAGATGGCCATCAAGGCTCTGTTTAAAAGCCTCCAGGGGAGGAGCTAATAATAACAACAACAACAATAATTATAATAATATTTATTTATACCCCACCACCATCTCTCCTGTAGGGACTCGGAGCGGCTTACATGGGGCCAACATATTACAGCAATAAAATCAAAACATAAACAACAAATAACAACAACATCACTAAAATTACATTTTTTTAAAAAGTGCATTCATAAAATAAAATTCTAATAAACACAATCACGATAACGATAACAATGGGCAGTCTGACCAGAGCAGAACAGAGTGGGACATTAAGGCCCCTTCTACACTGTCATACAAAATCCTGGTGATCTGCTCTGAACTGGATTATAGAACAGTGCAGACTCATATAATCTGGTTCAAAGCAGATAATGTGGATGATCTGCTTTGATAACCTGTATAGAAGGGGCCTGACTTTCCTCCACCTGGACATTACGCTCCTGTTTTTGAGCCAATGCGATTCTAAGTTGCATCAAGGGGGGGATAGTATCTTAACAGGACCTTCCACTTCTTCCCAGGGTTTTGGAGCAAAAAAAGAAGGGGCCCCGCCTCTCACCTGCGTGATGAAGTGCGAATAGGGCAGGAAGAGCTGCTCCAAGATGTAGAGGAGGGTGAAGGCGGCGCCCAGCTTCTGCCGCAGCCCGGGCCTCCTCCGCGGGCCTTTGCCCTTTATGTAGACGCACTCAGGACTGGGCTGCGGAGGCCGGGAAAGAGGCAGCAGGACATGCAGGGCGGAGGGGAGGCGGGCTTCCAGGCGGCGAGGCCAGTCCGGGTGGCAGAAGAGCGGGCTGGTGGCCAGCATCGTGTAGGAGAACATGCCTGAGAGGAAACAAATTGCCTTCAGCTTTGGCTGGATGCGATCAATATTTTATTTATTTATGAGCAAAATAAATACCGTATATACTCGAGTATATGCTGACCCGAATATAAGCCGAGGGACCTAATTTTACCACAAAAAACTGGAAAAACGTATTGACTCGAGTATAAGCCAAGGGTGAGAAATGTAGCTGCTTGTAATGAACTCATACCTTTTCTTCGTAGGTCGCAGCCTGGAAGTCAGTGAGCTGGCCTCCATGTTGGGAAGGCAGCTCAGGATGGCAGACATTATGGTATAGGCAGAGAGGCAAGGGGAGGAGTCAGCTAACTCCTGATTGGTTCAGACCCCAAGGGGAGGAGTTGAAAGAGAGTGTAAATAGGTTGTCATTTCTGAGAGAGAAGGGTTTGATCTAGCAGAGAAACGATTAGGATTTCAGACAGGGAGAAGAGAGTTTCTTAGTGAGCTAGGAATTAGACTGTTAGGGAATAATTAAAGAGCAAGTGCTTCTGTATAGTTTGACTAGGGCAGTCAAAGTGAAGGCTTGTTTACTTGTATTAGGACAGAATACAAGTGGGTTTATTTCCCTAAAGGTCAGAGTAGTCTAGAGGAAACCTAGATACTCTGGAAGGCAGCCAGGGGCGGCTAGTCAAAGAAACGCTCAAAGGAACGGTCAAAGGAAAGTAGCTCATGTTAAGGAAAAGTTACTCCTTCTAAAGAAACCATTTGCTTAATAAGTCTGTGCTTCACAAACAGATTACGCGTATGTACCTCTCAGTAGTGAGTTGTTTGCTTCAAATACTTCAATAAACCTGTTCTCAGTTTACTGTTAATCTGCCTCAGCCTTGTTTCATCATATAAGGTTAGATCCAGTAAGCCTCCACATCTCTACAGTTCAGTCACCAGAAAGGGAGTCAAAAAGAAGAGCCGGTGTATAGGGACATTTTACCTCAAGTACAACAACAAGGCAATTCCTCAAACTGTAATTTGGGGTGGTGGCAGCAAACCTACCATTACACACTCACGTTATAACAACAACACTCGTGTTGAAGCGCTTTGGGTCTGACAGGAGGGATTAGAGACGGTGTGTTGTCTCTCCTGCCTGTAAGAATACACGATCTACCTTACAGTGGTCGCAGCGGTGGGATTGAAAAGAAAGGTTCCCCCCTGTCACATGTAATAATACTGTTCAACGGAGAAAAAGTTTCGGGCCTGAAAATAGTTGTTCTTTTATGATTTTGGGGTGCTGAAAACGAAAATGGCATTTAAAAATGTATATTGGCTCTAGTTTTTATGATATAAGCAATCACGTGATCACGTATGGTTGAAAAAATACATGTTGCGACTTACACTATGGAAGATTCTAGAATACTCTAGAAAGTTTGATGATGCAGTATTAGTGCCGTGTGCAAAAGTCAGAAAGCCCTATATAAGGCCAGACTTTTGAACGGTGACGGTCAGTCAGTTGAAGTCTGAGACAGTATCATTAAACATCGTTTTACATTGTTCTTTTTACTGTAGTTATGCCTCGCACGTGTGTAAATAAAGCACTATGGAAAAAAGATATCAAGGCAAATGGACTCCGTCAATGCTGTCAGACTACTGCTGGAGCATTGTAAGAGACAATCCTTTCCTTGAATACAAAAGAAAAGTCAAGAGAAGCAAACAGGATATAAACTAAAATCACGATTAAAGCGACAGTTAAACTTTCAGACTTTTCAACTGCATTAGGCCTACTAATTTAGTTTCTTGCTGCACAAACATAAACAATAGACTAATTAAATAAATATTTCTCATGTATAAACTATTGGCAATATAATTTGACTAAAATTTAGTAAATATTCACGGTTTATATATATGCAGTAAGGTTATGCGCATTATCATAATATTAACGAATTACCTATTGTGGAGAAAATTGAAATAGCTGTTGCATAAAAACCAGAGCCAATTAACACAATTAATTATTATATTTGAATTCAGCATGTTAAATTTATTAAGAAACGGCACATTTCGTTTCCGTAACTGAGAAAAACTGAAAATTTGTAGAACAGTGATAGACCCTTATCTCCTTTACACTGCTACTTGTAATCATCAGTAGATTAAATGTTTTTGAGTATTTACACAAAACTGGAATTTAAGAGAAGACTGCCCAACTCTGATTCAACCATTATTCCAACCTCCTTCAATGTAAATGTGCTTATCTATTACCTATAATGATAGAATAAAATAATATATGTAATAACATGTAATAAAAATAATAATAGAGTAAATAATGGAAATTTAACAATAATGGTAACAATAATAAAGTAATAAATGTAATAATAACAATAATAGAGTAAAATAGTAAATGCAATAAATATAATAATACAGTAAAATAATGGAAATGTAATAATAATGCAGTAAAATAATGGAAATGTTATAATATTAATAGAGTAAAATAATAAATGTAATAAAAATAATACTAATAGCAGAGTAAAATAATAAATAATCTTGACTCGAGTATAAGCCGAGGGGATTTTTTTCAGCCTAAAAAAGGGGCTGAAAAACTAGGCTTATACTTGTATATATACAGTAAATAAAATAAATATTTATGTACACAGGGCCCCCTTGTGGTACAACAGGTTAAACCGCCGCACTGCTGAACTTGCTGATCAAAAGGTTAATGGTTTGTATCCAGCGAGCTGGGTGAGCTCCCGCTGTTAGCCCCAGCTTCTGCCAACCTAGCAGTTTGAAAACATGCAAATGCGAGTAGATGAATAGGGAAGGTAAGAGTGCTCCATGCAGTCATGCTGGCCACATCACCTTGAAAAGGTGTCTATGGACAACGCCGGCTCTTTGGCTTAGAAATGGAGATGAGCACCAACCTTCAGAGTCAGACAAGACTGGACTTAAAGTCAGGGGAAAATATTTACCTTTACTTAAGCTAGGCCAGTGGTTCTCAACCTTCCTAATGCTGTGACCCCTTAATACAGTTCCTCATATTGTGGTGACCCCCAACCATAACATTATTTCCATTGCTACTTCATAACTGTAATTTTGCAACTGTTATGTATCATCATATGCATATCTGATATGCAGGATGTATTTTCATTCACTGGACCAAATTTGGCACAAATACCCAATATGCCCACATTTGAATACTTGTGGGGTTGGGGGGGATTAATTTTGTCATTTGGGAGTTGTACTTGCTGGGATTTATAGTTCACTTACAATCAAAGAGCAATCTGGACTCCACCAATGATGAAATAGAACCAAACGTGGCACACAGTTCTCCCATGACCAACAGAAAATACTGGAAGGGTTTGGTGGGCACTGACCTTGAGTTTTGGACTTGTAGTTCACCTACATCCTGAAAGCACTGGTGGACTCAAACAATGATGTATCTGGACCAAACTTGGCACAAATACTCAATATGCCCAAACACTAGTAGAGTTTGGGGGAAATAGACCTTGACATTTGGGAGTTGTAGTTGTTGGGATGTGTAGTTCACCTATAATCAAGGAATATTCTGAACCCCACCAACGATAGAATTGGGCCAGACTTCCCACACAGAACCCCCATGACCAACAGAAAATACTGTGCTTTCTGATGGTCTTTGGCGACCCCTTTGACACCCCCTCATGACCCCCCTCGGGGTCTCAGCCGCCAGGTTGAGAACCACTGAGCTAGGCTGAAGGTCAGCCTAGCTCAAACTGCCAACCAGGCTCAAACTGCCAAGGAGGAGGAGGAGGAGGAGGAAAAAAGAAGCAGAGAAGGAAGAGGAAGCAGCAGTAGCTGCCACCCCAAGAAGTGATGCTCTGTGTCTTTTGCAGCAAGTCTATCCTTTTTTCTACATTCTGATGCCACAATAACAATCCTCTGCCTTAATTTCATTGGTTCTTTATTATTAAACATAATAATAAAAAAGGGCAATGTGTGCAAAACTGCAAGCCCAAACTATCCAGCCCTCCTTCTTCCCGGCTCTTTCCCCTTTCCTTCCAGCCAGGGATCCTTGGCCAGTGACCAGGGGTCTTGGAGAGATCCCTGGCCTTCTCCTTTTGGGGGAGAGGGGAACCTACCGATGCTGAAGAGCTGGGAGTTCATGCAGTGGAAGTAGCTGACAAAGAAGAGGGCAAAGGGCCGTGTGGCGTCCAGGAAGAGTAGGAAGCCGGCTGTTAGGTCCAGAACGAGGCCCCCACCGTGGACCACCAGCAGGTTGGTCATCTCCTCTGAAAGCACCAACCTGAGGCAGGCAAAGGGAAGAGGAAAAGGAATAAGGATAATCCAAGAAGGAAGAGAGAAGACGAGGGTTTCGTGGCTCGTTCAGGAAAAAGAATCAATCCAGCACTGATGTAAGTTTTCTGTGCAAAAAATACACTAATGTGCAAAAAGTGGGTGCTAGAAACAATATCATACGAAAGCTGACTGGCACAACCTGGGGATCACAACCAGATACAGTGAAGACATCTGCCCTTGCGCTATGCTATTCTGCTGCTGAGTATGCATGCCAAGTGTGGAACACATCTCACCATGCTAAAACAGTGGATGTGGCTCTTAATGAGACATGCCACATTATCACGGGGTGTCTGCGCCCTACACCACTGGAGAAATTACACTGTCTAGCTGGTATCGCACCACCTGACATCCACCGGGAAGTGGAAGCCAATAGTGAAAGGACCAAGGCAGTGACATCTCCAGCTCATACCCTGTTTGGATATCAGCCAGCACGTCAACGACTTAAATCCAGGCATAGTTTTCTAACATCTACAGAGACACTCGCTGGAACACCTCAGCAAGCGAGAGTCCAAAAGTGGCAGTCTCAAACCCAGAACCTCAACCAATGGCTGATACCAAATGAGAAACTCCCCCCTGGGCACACAGAGGACTGGGCGACTTGGAAGGCGCTCCGGCACCACAAGATGCAGAGCCAACCTTCAGAAATAGGGCTACAAAGTGGAATCCTCGACATGCGAGTGCGGAGAGGAGCAAACCACTGACCACCTGCTGCAATGCACCCTGAGCCCTGCCACATGCACAATGGAGGACCTTCTTGCAGCAACACCAGAGGCACTCCAAGTGGACAGATACTGGCCAAAGGACATTTAATCAACTACCAAACACACACATTTTGTATTTTCTCTGTTTGTTTGCTTTGTTCTGTTAGAAATGTAATATAATTGATTGGCTGCCCTGACACGAGAAATAAATAAAAAACTACGAGGACAATATTTTTCTTCCTGTGCAAAATGCAACAATTTATCGAGGCATCCTCTTTTGTGCAAAATGCATCAGTTCCTGCTCAAAATACTACATGTAAGTTTTTAAAAAACACAAAAAATAATGGGCAGGGCTGTAGCACAGCTGGTTAATCACCAGCAACAATAGATCTTTCCCACTTTGCTCACCTGAAGGGGCTGAAGAGCCAATGCCTGGCCAGGGAGCCCATGGAGTAGCCCTCCACCCAGTCTGCGTCCAGCTTCTTAATGCCGGCAATGAAGTAGACAATGAAGACCTGGATGGAAGCAAGCACGAGAAAGTTCATGAGGATTCCAGAAGGTACCAAAAATGGACAAAGGTCTGGAAACTATGAATCCCTATAAAGAACAGCATAGGGCAAAGGGCATGTTTTGCTTGGAGAAAGGAAGGCTGAGATGTCCTGGATTGGATGGCCTTTAGAGGCCCCTCCAAGCCCATGTTCATTATATTCTCTATTTCTCTAAAAAAATATTTACATATTTACATTGCCACCACATATGTATATATGTTCCTGGATCCTCTCCAGAATTTTTTTTAGTGGTTTTTATTTACCCGTATATACTCGAGTATAAGCCGACCCGAATTTAAGCCGAGGCACCTAATTTTTCACAAAAAACTGGGGGAATTGTTTGACTCGAATATAAGCCGAGGGAGGGAAATGTAGCAGCTACTGGTAAATTTCAAAATAAAAATAGATACAAATAAAATTACATTAATTGAGGCATCAAGAGGTTAAATGTTTTTCAATATTTGAGATAAGACTGCCCAACTCTGATTAAATCATTTTGACCTTCTTCAATGTAAATGTGCTTGTGTATGCTTCCAATAAAAATTAATAGATTAAAATAATAAAGATAATAATAATAGAGTAATATAATGGAAATGTAATATTAACAATAATAATAGAGTAAAATAATAAATACAATAATAACAACAATAAAGTAAAATAACAAATGTAATAATAATAATGCATTTATTGTGTATTTATAACAGAGTAAAATAATAAATAACCTTGACTCGAGTATAAGCCGAGGGGGACCTTTTCAGCCTAAAAAAAGGTCTGAAAAACTAGGCTTATACTCGAGTATATACAGTATATTTGCTATTCTTACTGGTGTTAGGTACCATTTCCATATTAGCTTATAGTCATTTTCTTTAACCCCTATTGATAATTTTTTAGATGTCTTTGTCTCCATAATTGTTGATGCTGTTTCATTTATTTTCATCCCTAAATCTTCTTCCCAGACCTCCCTGAGGATGTTGTTTTTTGTTTTTCCTTCCTTTATTTCAATTATTATCTTATATACTTTACTAGTTATTCCTTTTCAAAATTTCATGCTCCTCTACAGCCCTTCCATTTTGTATTATTGGTTCAAATTGGTTAAGCTTACTTCTGTTTTTATTATTTTTTGCCCAGTTTTTAAACCATTGTTCTAATTGTATACAACGGAACCATGGCAATTTTATTTCTCTAAATTCTTCCATAATCATTTCCTTCTTCATTCCAACCTTTATCCAATCCCCTATTTTATCTAAGTTTTTCCCCCTTAACTTTTTATCCATTACTTTAAAAAAAATGGAAATTTCTTTTCCATTACAATTGGGTCTTTGGCGATCCCTCTGAAACCCCCCTTGCAACCCTCCCAGGGGTCTCGACTACTCTAGGGAGACATCTCACTGCTCTTGTTACCCTTTCTGGAATTAGGTAGCCACTAGCTTCACATGCAGTGACCAATGTGAATCCATCAGGGTTTTGGGATCATGCCTCCACTGATGGAAGGGAATGGAATCAGAGCCATTTCCATGGAAGGGGGAGAAGCCCTGCATCTGCTGCCTACTTGTGTGCGCAGCAGAGTGTAGTTCCACAGCGGCACATGCGCGTTCCTCTTCCGTGGGTTCCTGAGACCGTCAATAGACCTGCAAAGCAAGGCACACATTAGCAGACGGAGCCCAGCAAGAGACACTGCAAAGGGTCTTCAAAGCAGAAGACACAGTGAAGGGTCTTTCAAATTCAGAGGGATGAAACCCACGTCTGTTTGCAAACTGAAGATTTTACATAACACTAGCCGTCCCCTGCCACACATTGCTGTAGCCCAGTCTGTATATGTGTGTTTTGTGTGTATATATGTGTATATATGTGTGTTTGGGTCAATAAAGAACAGCACCTCCCAGCAAAAGATTCCCCCAGGCAGTAAGAAGCCAGACCTTGAAAACTGCAAGGCTACTCAATAATAATAATAATAATAATAATAATAATAATAATAATAATGTGGTTTTGTGCATGTGTTGTAATGTATTTTTTATTTTTTGGCTTTTTAAGTCTCTTCCGCTGTGTTTTTCTGTGTTTTTATGAGTGATGGTCACTCGCTGGCCTGATTTGGTCTTGTGTCCAAATTTGGTGTCAATTCACCCAGTGGTTTTTGAGCTATGTGAATCCCACAAACGAACATTACATTTTTATTTATATAGAAGAAACAATCAGGAATAACTATATTATTGTTGTTGTTGTTGTTGTTGTTGTTATTGAGTAGCCTTGCAGTTTTCAAGGTCTGGCTTCTTACTGCCTGGGGGAATCCTTTGTTGGGAGTTGCTGTTCTTTATTTACTGTTATGATTTTAGAGAAGCCCTTTCCATGGTTTCCTCCAAAACAGGGGAATTCCAGACAAGAAACAATCAGGGACAGCTATATACTACTACTACTACTACTACTACTACTACTATTATTATTATTATTATTATTATTATTATTATTATTATTGAGTAGCCTTGCAGTTTTCAAGGTCTGGCTTCTTACTGCCTGGGGGAATACTTTGTTGGGAGTTGCTGTTCTTTATATACTGTTATGATTTTAGAGAAGCCTTTTCCATGGTTTCCTCCAAAACAGGAGAATTCCAGACAAGAAACAATCAGGGACAGCTATATACTACTACTACTACTATTATTGAGAAGCCTTGCAGTTTTCAAGGTCTGGCTTCTTACTGCCTGGGGGAATCTTTTGCTGGGAGGTGCTGTTCTTTATTGACTTTTATGATTTTAGAGAAGCCCTTTCCATGGTTTCCTCCAAAACAGGGGAATTCCAGACAAGAAACAATCAGGGACAGCTATATACTACTACTACTACTACTACTACTACTACTACTATTATTATTATTATTATTATTATTATTATTATTATTATTATTATTGAGTAGCAGTTTTCAAGGTCTGGCTTCTTACTGCCTTTATATACTGTTATGATTTTAGAAAAGCCCTTTTCATGGTTTCCTACAAAACTCAAAAACAGGGGAATTCCAGACAAGAAACAATATATTATTTTATATTATTACTAGCTGTCCCCTGCGATGCGTTGCTGTGGCCCAGTCTGTGTATATGTGTTTTGCGTGTGTATATATGCATATATGTGTGTGTGTGTATGACATTGTGCAGTCTTTGGCCTTTAGGGAGTGGAGAGGCCCTCCTTACCAGTAGCGGTTGGCATTGATGAAGAGGAACTGGAAGCCGATGAGGCCGTAGAGGTAGGAGTGGTTGTTCCAGGTGGTCTTGTCCAGGAGGAAGACGTACCAATAAGGCAGCAGGAAGAGGAGGCAGCTGATCCGGTAGAAGCAGCCCAGCATGATGCCCAGGGCCCCTGCAAAGAGGGGGTCACAGTGGCCTTTTCAGGTGAGGGTCCCTCACCTGTGTTGGAATTCAACCCCACACTGCCCAACCTGGCAGTCCTCAAAGAGGAACAGTTAGCTAGCTTTAGAATAAGGTGAGGGAATCCCTTCCCACCTAGAATCATAGAATCCTTGAGTTGCAAAAGACCTTGTGGGCCATCCAGTCCAACCCCCTGCCAAGAAGCAGGAAAATCGCATTCAAAGCACCCCCGGCAGATGGCCATCCAGCCTCTGTTTAAAAATCTCCAAAGAAGGGCCCTCCACCACACTCTGGGGCAGAGAGTTCCATTGCTAAACAGTTCTCACAGTCACAAAGTTCTTCCTCAAGTTCAGGTGGAATCTCCTTTCTTGTATTTTGAAGCCACCGTTCCATTGCATCCTAGTCTCCAGGGCAGCGGAAAACAAGCTTGCTCCCTCCTCCCTATGACATCCTCTCACATATTCATACCTGGCCCTCATCATGTCTCCTCTCAGACTTCTCTTCTGCAGGCTAAACATGCCCAGCTCTTTAAGCCTCTCCTCACAGGGCTTGTTCTCCAGACCCTTGATCATTTTAGTCACCCTTCTCTGGACACATTCCTGCTTGTCAACATCTCCCTTCAATTGTGGTACTCAGAATTGGACACAGTATTCCAGATGTGGTCTAACCAAGGCGGAATAGAGGGGGAGCATGACTTCCCTGGATCTAGACACTGACTCCTGTATGTTAGTTGGAATGTATCTAATAATAATAATAATTGCTCAATCAAGTATCCTGTTGGTATTTTTGGATACTCTGCTATTTTGGGAGACATCTCTAACAATAACAAACCTATAGAACCTTTCTGGTCCTTCACTTGGGGATTGCCTGTACCTCGATCATATCTATGGCAGGATGGTCCTCTCTCGGGAGGGATTAGATGGTGCCTCCCCGCCTGGTAGAAAGAAGGGGGCTGGACCAGATGGCCTTTGGGGGTTCCTTCCAAATCTATGACACTATATGTATCTCTCCTATCATCTGTCTGTCTGTCTGTCTGTCTGTCTGTCTGTCTATCTATCTATCTATCTATCTATCTATCTATCTATCTATCTATCTATCTATAGATGCACTTTAAAAGGTCCCTGTTCATGTTTCTGCTTGCTGTGAGCTGACTGCTCAATCAAGTATCCTGTTTGCATTTTTGGATGCTCTGGATTTTTGGATTTCTTTTTTGGGAGAAATCTCTAACAAGAACAAACCTACAGAACCTTTCTGGTCTTTCACTCGGGGACGGCCTGTACCTCAATCATATCTATGGCAGGATGGCCCTCTGTCAGGAGGGATTAGATGGTGCCTCCCTGCCTGCAGAATGAAGAGGGCTAGACTGGATGGCCTTTGGGGGTCCCTACTATATCAATCTCTCTCTCTCTCTCTCTCTCTCACACACACACACACACATATATATATATAGAGAGAGAGTTGCACTTTGAAAGGTCCCTGTTCATATTTCTGCTTGCCGTGAGCTGGCTGCTCAATCGAGTATCCTGTTTGTATTTTTGGATGCTCCGCTCTTTTGGGAGAATTCCCTAACAACCTGCACCCAACTCTTCTCCCTCCCTCCCTCCTGGATTCTTACCCAGCAGCATGACTGTGTAAACCAGGTACATCCAATCCAGAGGAAGTGGCTCCAGGAAGTTGAAGAGGGGGAAGCGGCAGACCGGAAGCCCGTCCAGGTATTTGTGGTCCAGGTAGCTCAGGCCCCGTTCCTGGGGGATGTCCAGGGCCATCAGCAGCCCTGCAAGAGGCACAAGGTTGGGGCAGTCAATGTACCCAAGGCTTGAATTGCTCTCCACTTCCACACGGCACCGTTGCAGTACTTCCATCCCACTTTAACCACCTTGGTCCTGCCCTTGTGTATGGGAAACATTCTTACAGAAGGCTTTTGTATCAAGGAGTCAGTGATATGGTGTCTGTATGTTTTGGTTGAATCCCTAATTACCATAAGATTATATTATTATTATTATTATTATTATTATTATTATTATTATTATTATTACTGTTTCCTGTATGGATGTTCTGGTATGCAGCTTCCTTTACTCTATAATTTCTGAGAAGTTGTAGGAGGGGCTACAGACCCTGTCATTTCTCTCTCTCGTTTTGACTATGTGACCTGTTGATAGCCTTTTGTTATATGAGAGATGCCCTGGCTAGATGGCACAGACAATTATCTCAAACATATCTGAAATTGGACTGATAAGTTTTGTAACTGTGTATGCTGAACATATGAAGGTTGTGAGTAAACCAAATATGTTTTTTTTTTTTATCAAGGCCTACTTTATTTTTGTCTCTTGAGTGCGTGATATAAAACATGCTATTTTATGGGAGAGTATATATTTTTGGGCAGTAAAAACACTTCTAAAGCTCTGCTATTTTCATAACAAATAAGAGAAAACAGGTTATTCAGCCTAACAACTGACACTATTGCCTTGCATAATTAGATCTGGTTGTATACCAGATCCTTGATCATTTTAGTCGCCCTCCTCTGGACACATTCCAGTTTGTCAATATCTCTCTTCAGTTGTGGTGGCCAGAATTGGACACAATATTCCAGGTGTGGTCTAACCAAGGCAGAATAGAGGGGGAGCACGATTTCCCTAGATCTATCTAGATTTTATTAGAGAAGTCTGGACTTCGTTTTTGAACTTTGCTGAACCATACCTTGGACTAATTTGTTCCTGCTTATCTTCTTACCTAATTGGATTTACCTATTCCTTTAAAGTGCTTTTTTACTTTGCTGCTTTTACTTATCTTCAATAAAAAAGGATTGTTTTCCTACTCAACATGCGGTGTTTTAAAGTCAGAGGATTATTCCTGTCCTGGAGTGCAAAAGTTACCATTGGGAAGCTACCCGCAATCCCAGCCCATGCTCCAGACCCTTTGCAAAGAGCGGTCAGTTTTTGAGTCCACTAGCAATTTATCTTGGCCAATCAGTCCAGCTCTAGAGAATGGCCAGAGGCCCCAGTGCTGCTCATTACGAAACAGCCTTGACCCCTACTGAGTCCAAAGTCTGCCTTTTCGATTGATAAGAGGCAGAGGGTGGGGGCATTGGCCTCAAAAACGTGGCACCAAAAATCCTTCTTTCTGGCTGCTGGCAATGCTGAGGCCTTCTTTGCTGCCCGAGACCAAGCAATTAAGCAGAGGAGGAAGAGACACCAGCAATTATGCCAAAACCCCGCTCTCTGCATCCTTTTCCTGGATTAAGTTGCAACCACTTGGCACCCTGTGCAGTTTCCTTTCCATCCCTCCCAAAACGCTGCCCATCAATTATGTGCGGGGAGAGCATCCTGCAGCCGGATTTGGGAGGGAGGGATAGGCAAAAGGGAAGGAAACAGCAGACATTTCCATCCAGGGTTTGCCAAGAATAAAGCCAAAAGGGTAGACCCCCAAAACAAGGTTCAAAAGCCCTGGACAGGATGACACTTGGCCAGCCTTGCCTGCAAGGAAGAACGAAATAGCCTTTGGTCCTCCAGATCTCAGGGACAGTAAGTCCCATAATCCCTGGCCATTATTATTAATTATTATTATTATTATTATTATTATTATTATTATTATTATTCATACTCTGCTTTTTCCCTCCACAAGGAGACTCAAAGCAGCTATGTATCTATTATTAGTATTAGAATATATTATTATTATTATTATTATTATTATTATTATTATTATTATTATTTATACCCTGCTTTTTCCCTCCACAAAAAGACTCAAAACAAATATGTATCTATTAGTATTAGAGCATATTATTATTATTATTATTATTATTATTATTATTATACCCCGCTTTTTCTCTCTACAAGGAGACTATGTATCTATTATTAGTATCTGAATGTATTATTGTTATTATGCTGATGTTTATGTATACCCCATTTTTTCCCTCTACAAGGAGACTCGGAGCTATATATCTATTATTAGTATTAGAATGTATTATTATTATTATCAATTCCCTGCTTTTTCTCTCCACAAGGAGACTCAGAGAGGCTATATATCTATTGTTAGAATAAGAACGTTTTATTTTTATGATTATTTATACCCTGCTTTTTCTCTCCACAAGAAGACCCAAAGCGGCTATTTATCTATTATTAGTATTAGAACTAATCATTTATTATTATTATTATTATTATTATTATTATTATCATCATTTATACCCCACTTTTTCTCTCCACAAGGAGAGAGAGGCTAGAACGCATTGTTATTATTATTGTTGTTGTTTATTTATGCCCTGCTTTTTTTCTCCAGGAGACTCAGAGCAGCTATGTATCTATTATTAATATTAGAATATATTATTGTTATTATTATGCTGATGTTTATTTATACCCCATTTTCTCCCTCCACAAGGAGACTCAAAGTGGCTATGTATCTATTGTTAGTATAGATTATTATTATTATTATTATTATTATTATTATTATCATTTATATTATTATTATTAATATTAATATTAATACCCCACTTTTTCTCTCCACAAGGAGAAAGAGGCTAGAATATATTGTTTTTATTGTTGTTGTTTATGTATGCCCCACTTTTTCTCTCCAGGAGACTCAGAGCAGCTATGTATCTATTATTAATATTAGAATACATTATTGTTATTATTATGCTGATGTTTATTTATACCCCATTTTCTCCCTCCACAAAGAGACTCAAAGTGGCTATGTATCTATTATTAGTATAGACTATATTTATTATTATTATTATTATTATCATTTTCATTATTATGTTGATGTTTATTTATACCCCATTTTCTCCCTCCACAAAGAGACCCAAAGTGGCTATGCATCTATTATTAGTATAGACTATATTATTATTATTATTATTATTATTATTATTATTATTATTATCATTTTCATTATTATGTTGATGTTTATTTATACCCCATTTTCTCCCTCCACAAAGAGACTCAAAGTGGCTATGTATCTATTATTAGTATATATAGATGATGATGATGATTATTATTATTATTATGTTTATTTTTCTCTCCACAAGGAGTGTCTATGTATCTATTATTAGTATTAGTGGAAAACACTTCTAAATCTCTGCTGTTTTTTATGCACTGGCAAAATCTCTGTTTTCCTATTGGATCAGAGCTAAGAGGTTATTCAATCTAACAACTAAAACCATTGCCTTATATCTGATTTTATACCACAAGAGAAGATTCTGCTCTAGAAGATTTATGGCTCTTCTCCGAAAGGTTATGCTTTTCTAAAAGGTTATGATCTCCCAGAGGTGGGTTATAAATGCCATTTACCAACTCAATAATTTCCCACAGCCTTGAGAATGTCGTCTGTATTTTCCAGCTTGCAAAGCCATCAGGGGGCTGCTACTCACCGAAAAGGAAGCGGAAGACCCCCAGGGCGGCTGGGTCGGTGGGCCGGTTGAGGAGACAGACCAGGCGGCTCCAGGATGAGAGGTCAGCGGCTTCAAAACCCAGCAGGCGCTTCATGCGGCTGCAGCCCTTGCTGGACGCCAGAGGGGCCTTGGGGGGCTGCTTCTCCTCCATTGGACCCTCTTGGGACTCAGGTGGAGGATCACAGAGCTGGGCGCCTGCGGAGAAAAGGACAGAGAGCACTGGTTCGATCAAGAAACAGGCCATCCCCAAGTTATTATTATTACTATATTTATTTACTAGCTGTCCCCTGCCACGCGTTGCTGTGGCCCAGTCTGTGTATATGTGTTTTGTGTGTATATGTGTGTGTTTGTGTATATATGTGGTTTTGCACTTTGCACTGTAACATGTTTTTTGGCTTTTTAAGTCCCTTCTGCTGTGTTTTGCAGTGTTTTTATGAGTGATGATCACTCGTTGGCCTCATAGGTGTATTGTGTCCAAATTTGGTGTCAATCCGTCCAGTGGTTTTTGAGTTACGTTAATCTCACAAATGAACATTACACTTTTATATATATAGATAAAGTAAAGGTAAGGTTTCCCCTAACATTAAATCTAGTTGTGTCCAGTTCTGGGGGTTGGTGCTCATCTCCATTTCAAAGCCGAAGAGCTGGTGTTGTCCATAGACGCCTCCATGGTCATGTGGCCAGCATGACTGCCTGGAGCACTGTTACCTTCCCGCCGGAGCGATACCTATTGATCTACTCGCATTTGCATGTTTTCGAACTGCTAGGTTGGCAGAAGCTGGGGCTAATGTTGGGAGCTGACTCCACTCCCTGGATTCAAACTGCCGACTTCACGGTCAGCAAGTTCAGCAGCTCGGCAGTTTAACTCACTGCACCACCAGGGGGTCCAGAGAGTCCTTAAATATTGATAATATGTTAGAAATATTAACTCTCAGCAGCTTGAAAAACATAATAGAAGTCCAAATATTTATTTTTTATTTATTTATGGCATTTCTATGCCACCCTTCTCACCCCGAAGGGGACTCAGAGAGGCTTACAAGATATATTTTCATACAATATATTATATTATTAGCTTAGTACAATAGTATTATATATTACTATATTGCACTATACCATTATAGTGTAATATTATTAGTAATATTACATGTAATGTATATATATAATTATAATATTGTATTATTATTGCTAGTATTATATTGTATTACATTATAATATTATAAATATTATATGTACATACAATATACTATATTATATGTTTAGATATAATATATTAGAAGACAAGATGGAAATGTCCTCTGCTCCCTTCTGTAATATTATTACTGTATGCAACAAACATTGACATTGTATGCTTACTTTAATAAATAAAAGTATTCTGAAGGGCCTCCAATTCCAACAGATACTGAAATTGAAGGCCCACCAGAATACAGAGGGTGGTCTACCCTCCATAAGAGCCCGCATTCAGTTTTCCTTACTTTTCCCTATACAACTACGGGAGAATCATAAAGGATTCCTTAGCTAGGGTTTTCAAATAATAATAGGTTGTATCTAATAATAACAACAACAGCAACAAGCCAGTCAAGGTGGTCTCAGTGGTAATTGGCACACTAGGTGTAGTGTCTAAAGACCTTGGCCTGCACTTAAAAACAATCACCACTGACAAAATTACCACCTGTAATCTACAAAAGCCATCCTACTGGGATCTGCATGCACTATTCACCGATACATCACACAGTCCTAAACACTTGGGAATTGTCCGACGTGTGATTGAATACAAAAGCCAGCATAGTGATTTTGTTTGCTGTGTACTAATCTTGTTGCGTATCACATAATAATAATAATAATAATAATAATAATAATAATAATAATAACAGTCCTAGGCACTTGGGAAGTGTGATCCAATACAACAGCCAGCATAGTGGTTTTGTTTGCTGTGTACTAATCTTCTTGTGTATATAATAATAATAACAATAATAACAACAACAAACAATAAAGGTGGTCCCAGTGGTGATCAGCACACTGGGTGCAGTGCCTCAAGACGTTGGCTTGCACTTAAAAACAATTGGCGCTGACAAAATCACCATCTCTCATCTGCAAATGGCCGCCCTACTCGGATCTGCACGCATTATTCACCGATACATCACACAGTCCTAGACACTTGGGAAGTGTCTGACGTGTACTAATTTTGTTGTATATACTCACACCAAGAACTAAATTCTTAGAGCCTATTCTATGGTACCTACAATAGAACACGGTTGCAGAAAAGACCAACCTTTTGTCTGATTCTAACTCCGCAGTCACTTACAAGATCTTTCTCTTTACACTGGCAGCAAATAAAACCCTGCTCCCTGGATTCAAACCGCCGACCTGAGTTTAGCAGCTCAGCAGATTGACATGCTGCACCACCGGGGGCCCAGGGAATTCTTAAATATTGATAAGCAGCACTGAATAGCTTTGCAGTTTCAAAGTCTGGCTGGTTGCTGCTTGGGGGAATCATTTGTTGAGTATGCACCATGCTCTCTGGATTCAAACCGCTGACCCGAGTTCAGCAGCTCAGCAGTTTAACCTGCTGCGCCACCAGGGGGCCCAGGGAATCCTTAAATATTGATAATCAGCCCTGAATAGCTTTGCAGCTTCAAAGTCTGGCTGGTTGCTGCTTGGGGGAATCATTTGTTGATTATGCACCTGGCTCCCTCGATTCAAACCGCTGACCTGAGTTCAGCAGCTCAGCAGTTTGACCTGCTGCACCACCGAGGGCCCAGGGAATCCTTAAATATTGATAATCAGCACCGAATAGCTTTGCAGCTTCGAAGTCTGGCTGGTTGCTGCTTGGAGGAATCATTATGCTAATCCAGGTGGCCATTTGCAACATTCACACTTGCCTCCAACAGGCAAGAGTTCTTTCTCCCAGCCTGGACATCATTCCACAGATATATAAACCTCACTTAGTTTCCAACAGACCCCTCGACCTCTGAGGATGCCTGCCATGGATGTGGGCGAAACGTCAGGAGAGAATGCTTCTGGGAAATGGCCAGAAAGCCCGGAAAACTCACAACTCATAAATAAAAGGCCTTTCAAAGGAGGAGGGGCCTCGGTTGTACCCTGAGTTCCTTGCAAATAGAAGCCGCCTCCTTGCCCAGAAAGGCCTGCATCTCATTTGCATCTATTTGCATCTCATTATCAGCCTGTACCCCCTTCTCGTTGGTTCCTACCTGCGGCGTGGGCCCTCCCTGGCCCCATTTCGACAGCTCTGGATCTCTCCAAATCCCAGAGTGGAAGCTCCACGCAGGCAGCCCCTCTCTTCCGGAGCTCAGGCCACGCCCCCAAGGATAAGCCCCGCCCCCGAAGAGCAGGCCACGCCCTCCAGTAGGAACACAACCCTCCCTTTCTCCCTGAAGAGGAGGCTAGATCTCAGGCCACGCCCCGAATCGTAAGCCACGCCCCCGAAGAGCAGGCCACGCCTCCTCCGGTATAAGCACAACCCTCGCTCTCTCCCTGAAGAGGAGGCTAGAGCTTAGGCCAGGCCCCGAAGGATAAGCCCCGCCCCTGAAGAGCAGGCCACGCCCCTCCAGTATAAACACAACCCTCCCTTTCTCCCTGAAGAGGAGGCTAGATCTCAGGCCACGCCCCGAATCATAAGCCACGCCTTCCGTAAGCGCAGGCCACGCCTCCTCCGGTATAAGCACAACCCTCGCTTTCTCCCTGAAGAGGAGGCTAGATCTCAGGCCACGCCCCGAATCATAAGCCCCGCCCCTGAAGAGCAGGCCACGCCCCTCCAGTATAAGCACAACCCTTCCTTTCTCCCTGAAGAGGAGGCTAGATCTCAGGCCACGCCCCGAAGGATAAGCTACGCCCCTGAAGAGTAAGCCACGCCCCTCCAGTAGAAACACAACCCTCCCTTTTTCCCTGAAGAGGAGGCTAGATCCTCAGGCCACGCCCCGAAGGATAAGCCACGCCCACCGTAAGCACAGGCCACGCCTCCTCCGTTATAAGCACAACCCTCCCTTTCTCCCTGTAGAGAAGGCCACACCCCGAATCACAAACCACGCCCCCGTAAGCGCAGGCCACGCCTCCTCTGGTATAAACACAACCTTCCTTGTTCCTACAGAGGAGGCCAGTCGGGGGCGGGGCCTTTCTTGGGGGCGGGGCCGTCCACCTGCGGAAAGGAGGAGGAGGAGGAAGGCGTTTAGGGGAGGGGCTGCCCAGCGGAGGAGGAAGAGGAAACAAGAAAGAGAGGAAGGAAGGAAGAGAGGAAGGAAGAAGAGGCAGAGGAAGGCGCTTCGGGAAGAGGAGACCCCTGAGCCACCATGGTCAGCAGGAGCAGCAGTTTAGCGGGCAGAATGGGGTCTGGGGGGGGGGTCTTTCTCTCTCTCTCTCTCTCTCTGTGCTCTGGAGCAGCCCCTCCCCTTTGCCACGTCCAGAGGGAAGTCCAGGAGGAGGAAGGGGAAGAAGGGAGGCCGGAAAAAGGGGTAGAGGGGCAGACTCTCAGGCCCCAAGGAGGACCCCGCCTTCCTTTCCTAGCTTGCTTACTGATATGTTTCCCTCTTTCTTTCTTTCTTTCTTTCTTTCTTTCTTTCTTTCTTTCTTTCTTTCTTTCTTTCTTTCTTTTCTTTCTTTTCTTCTTTCCCTCTTTCCTTCTCCCCTTTTTCTTTCCTTCCCCCTTTCTCTTTCTTCCTTTCTCCTTTCTTTTCCCTCCTCTTTCCTTCTTTCTTCCGTCCTTCTTTCTTTCCTCTTCCTCCTTCCTTCTTTTTGTTTCTTTCCTTCTTCCTTTCCTTTTCCTCGTTTCTTTCCTCTCCTCCCACCCTTTCTTCTTCCTTCTTTTCTTTCCTCTTTCTTTCCTCCTCTTTTCCTTCCTTTCCTTCTTTCCTCTTTTCTTTCCTTCCCTCCTTCCTTTTTTTTTTCTTTTCCTCCTTCTTTCCTTTCCTTCCTTCTTTCCTTCCTCTTTTCTTCTTTCCTTTTTTTCCTTCCTCCTTTTTCTTTCTCACTTCTTCCTCTCCTTCCTTCCCTCCCTCCTTCCTCCCTTTCTTTCTTTTTCTTCTTTCTTTCCTTCCTTTCTTTCTTCCTTCCCTTCCTTTTTTTTTCTTTCCTTCACTTCCTTCTTTCTTTCTTTTCCTTTCCTTCTCCTTTCTCCCTTCTTTCCTTCCTTCCTTCTTTACTTTCCTTCCTCCTTCCCTTCCTTTTTTTCTTTCCTCCCTTCCTTCTTTCTTTCGTTCTTTCTTCCTTTCTTTCCTCTCTTTCCTTCCTTCCTTCCTTACTTTCCTCTCCTCCCTCCCTTCCTTGTTTTTCTTTCCTCCACTTCCTTTCTTTCTTTCCTCTCCTTCCTTCCTTCCCTCCCTCCTTCCCCTCTTTCTTTCTTTCTTTCTTCCCTCTCCTTCCTTCCTTCTTTCCTCTCCTCCCTCCCTTCCTTGTTTTTGTTTCTTTCCTCCACTTCCTTCCCTCCTTCCTCCCTTTCTTTCTTTCCTCTCCTCCCTTCCTTGTTTTTGTTTCTTTATTTCCTTCCTTTCTTTTTTCTTTCTTTCTTTCCTCTCCTCCCTTCCTTCCTTATTTTTTTCCTTCCTTCCTTCCTTCCTTCCTTCCTTCTTTCTTTTCTCTCTCTCTCTCTCTCTCCTCCCTTCCTTCCCGGGTCCTTCAAAGCATCCCTGGGACCTGTCCCTTTCCAAGGATGGAATTCCCTGCAGACTTTTTCCTCCCAGAAACTCCTTCAGCCTTCTAAACTGCCATATAATCCAGATCATCAAAGCAGATAATCTGGATTTTTATATAGCAGTGTAAAAGAGGCCGCAGGGAAGAAAGGTTTGCATCCCCGCTGTAGGATGAATACTGTGACTCAATGCTATGGGAACCACAACTTTGGAATGGGTTGCTGTGTGTTTTCCGGGCTGTCTGGCCATGTTCCAGAAGCATCCTCTCCTGACGTTTTCCCTGCATCTGTGGCAGGCATCCTCAGAGGTTGTGAGGTCTGTTGGAAACTAGGAAAATGGGGGTTTGTATACCTGTGGAATGATGTCCAGAGTGGGAGAAAGAACTCTTGTCTGTTGGAGGCAAGTGTGAATGTTGCCGTTGGTCACCTGGATTAGCATTGAATAGCCTTGCAGCTTCAAGGCTTGGCTGCTTCCTCCCTGGGAGAATCCTCACACACTCTGAGGATGCCTGCCATAGATGTGGGTGAAACGCTAGGAGCAATTCTGGCCATGAAAGCCTTCGACAACACAAAAATCTTTGGGGTGACTTTGGACTCGCCATAATGGGAGAGCCCTTGAGCTGCTTTCCATTGAAAACTGAGGATTTGTAGTGCAGCAATTTCATCCTTTGGGTTTTTCCATTTTCATGGAGGTCCTGCTTCCCAAACCCCAGCTAACGTGGACGGATGACTGTGCTTCCTCCCCAAAAATGCGAGATTCCCATGGGAAGTGCTGAAAGAGTATCATAGCTTGGGGACCCGGCGCTGCCCGGGTTATTAGAGAAAGTGGGTAATGGCAGTTCTGTAGGCCAATTTTGGTCTTTATTGGTCATTGGATGACGGTTGCATTGTTTTAAGTAAGTGAGTAAAGGTACTGCAAGTCCCATCATCCATGGTCTACCCTCTTCCAGTGTGCAGCAGAATGTAGAGTGGGTCATGAGGGCTCTGTGTACCAATTTGTGTCTTGATCAGTCATTGGATGAGGGTCGCAGTGGTTTCAGTAAGTGAGTAAAGGTATTGCAAGTCCCATCATCCATGGTCCATCCTCCTCCAAATTGCAGCAGGATGTAGAGTGGGTCATGGGGGCTCTGTTTGCCAAGTTTGGTCTTGATCAGTCATTGGATGAGGGTCGCAGTGGTTTCAGTAAGTGAGTGAAGGTACTGCAAGTCCCATCATCCATGGTCCATCCCCCTTAGAACTGCATCGGGATGTAGAGTTGGCCATGTTACGTCAGCCAGTGGACTTATGTGCTCCCTGTATGCCAGTGAGCAACCTGGCTGCCGACCATTGGACTAGTTGAAGTTTCTGAGCAGTCTTCAAAGGCAGCCCCACGTAGAGTGCGTTGCAGTAGTCTATTCGGGATGTAACGAGAGCGTGGGCCACTGTGGCCAAGTTTGGTCCAGATCCATTATTGTTTGAGCCCACAGTGCTGTCTGGATGTAGGTGAACTCCAAAACTCAAGGTCAATGCCCACCAAACCTTTCCAGTATTTTCTGTTAGTCATGGGAGTTCTGTGTACCAGGTTGGGTACAGTTCCATCGCTGGTGTAGTTCAGAATGCTCTCTGATTGTAGGCAAACTATAATTCCCAGCAATTACAACTCCCAAATGACAAAATCAATTCCTTCCGCAAACCCTAACAGTATTCAAATTTGGGTGTATTGGGTATCTGTGCCAAATTTGGTCCGGTGAATGAAAATGTCAGATATTTACATTACAATTCAGAACATTAGCAAATTAAAAGCTAAAGGTTGTCCCCTGACATTAAGTCCAGTCATGTCTGACTCTGGGGTATGTTGCTCATCTCCATTTCTAAGCCGAAGAGCCAGCGTTGTCTGTAGACACCTCCAAGGTCATGTGGCCGGCATGACCATATGGAGTGCCGTTACCTTCCCCATTGATCTACTCACATTTGCATGTTTTTGAACTGCTAGGTTGGCAGAAGCTAGGGCAAATTAGCAACAAAAATGTTATGATTGGGGGTCACCACAACATGAGGAACTGTATTCAGGGGTCGCGGCATTAGGAAGGTTGAGAAACACTGCTCTAGAGTTTAAAGTTTGGTCTAAAACTCGGAGTGGATCCAGTGCCTCTACTGAGGTTCTTGCTTTATTATTCCAACAGCTCCTCCCACTCTCCCTCTACCACCCAATCGGTATTCATATGCAAATTGATGCTCCAGGGTGGGCCATTCTCTTCTTGCTTTATTATTCCAACAGCTCCTCCCACTCTCCCTCTTCCACCCAATTGGTATCCATATGCAAATTGATGCTCTGGGGTGGGCCATTCTCTTCTTGCTTTATTATTCCAACAGCTCCTCCCACTCTCCCTCTTCCACCCAATCGGTATRCATATGCAAATTGATGCTCCGGGGTGGGCCATTCTCTTCTTGCTTTATTATTCCAACAGCTCCTCCCACTCTCCCTCTTCCACCCAATCAGTATCCATATGTAAATTGATGCTCTGGGGTGGGCCATTCAGAGCCATTCTCTCTACAAAAGACCTGCTTTTGATAGAGCGGCTCATCTTCCAGGGCTGATTTGTTGGTTCTCCTTAACTCAGGAAAGAAAAAGGCAAACACCCTCTTAATCTGGAGCAAGTGCCCTTTGCCCTTTCCGTTTGCAAATCCCCGCCAAAGTCCATCATGCTCGGCTCTGCCTTGCTCTTTATGCTCCTACTCTCAGCTGATCCTCATAAATCGGGTGCAGAGACAGGCCAGACGGTCCCTTTATTGTACCAATGCAGCGTGACCTGTGGAACTCCCCTCCACTAGAGGCCTTTCTGCCTTTTGGGCAGCAGGTTCGTACAACTTTTCAGGGATATGCAGCTACCTGAAATGGATCCAGTTACTACCACTGCTATACTATACTGGGAGTTGTAGTTTTCCAAGGTCTTTCGCCTTCTCTGCTAAAGGCTGCAAACTACAACTCCCATTCTTCAATAGCACGGAACCGTGGTAGCTAAAGTGGTGTCAAACTGTGTTATTTCTACACTGTAGGTGGATTGTAATTCCTTTCTTAAGACAGGTGCACTTTTGTTCTATTGCAATAGATGTTGTTGATGTTGTTGTTGTATGCCTCCAAGTCATTCTGGACTTATGTTATATTCATCAGTCTCTGGCTGAGAGAGTGTGACTCCCCAAGTTGTAGGATTTGATGCGATGTTGTGCCAGGTGTTACACTCTTTCCTTCTTTTCCTTTCCTTCCTTTGCTTTCCCTTCCTTTTCTTCCTTCCATCCTTTTTCTTTCCCTTCCTTCCCTCTCCTGCTCCCTTTCTTTTCTTTCCTTTCATCCTTCCTTCTTTCTTTCCTCGCCCTCCATTGCTTTCCCTTCCTTTTCTTCCTTCCTTCCATCCATCCCTTTTTCTTTTCTTTCTTTTCTGTCCTTCTCCCTTCCTTTTCTTTCCCTCCGTCTTACTTTCCTTTTCTTCCTTCTCTTTTTCTTTTTTTCCTCTCCTTTCCTCACTCTTCCTTACCTCCTCCCTTCCCTTTTTTTCTGCTCCTTCCCTCGCCCTTCCCTTTCTTTCCCTACCTCCTTCCCTTTTGGTTTCTTCCCTTTCCTTGCTCTTCCCTTCCTTTCTCCATTCCCTTTTTCTTTTATTTTCCTTCTCCCATTCTTCCCTTCCTTTTCTTCCTTCCTTCTCTCTTTCCCTTTCATTCTCCCTTTCTTCCTTCTCTCTTCCCTTCCTTCTTCCCTTCATTTTCTTCGTGCCTTCCCTTCCTTCTTTCCCTTTCTCCCTTCCTTCCTTCCTTCCTTTATCTTTCCTTCCCTTCTCTTCCTTCCTACCTTCCTCCTTCCCTTCCCTTCCCTTCCTTTTTTCTTTCCTTTCCTTCCTTTGCTTTTACTTCCTTTTCTTCATTCCTTCCTTCCCTCTTTCCATCCCTCCCTCGCTTCCCTTTTCTTTCCTTCCCCTTTCTTTCCTTCCCTTTCTTGTCCTTCTCTTCCTGTTCTTCCTTCTTTCCTTCCTCCCTCCCTTCCTTCCTTTGCTTTCCCTTCTCTTTCTTCCCACTTCCTTCCCTCCCCTTTTCTCTCCTTTCCTTTCCTTTTTCTTCCTTGCCTCTTTTCCTTCCTTCCCCTCCATTCCCTTTTCCTTCCATCCATCACTTTTTATTTCCTCTCCTTCCCTCCCCTTCTCTTCCCTTCCCTTCTTCCCTTTTCCTTCCTATCTTGCCCTTCCTCTTCTTCCTTCCTACCTTCATTCCCTTCCATTCTTCCTTCCTACTTTCCTACTCTTCCCTTTTTTCCCCTTCCTACCTTCCCTCATTTCTCTTCCATTCTTCCTTCTTTCCTACCCTCCCCTTCCTTTTCTTCCTTCCTACCTTCCCTCCTTTCCCTTCCATTATTCCTTCTTTTCTTTTCTTCCCTTCCTTTCTCTCTCTCTCTCTCTTACTTTCTTTTCCTTTTCATGTCAAGGAGGTCTGGCCGCATTCCAGAGCGAGAAAGGGGAGTGTGTCCCTCTCTCTCCATTCCCTGGCTGTTCCTAAAAACCTGCAGCCAAAGTTTGTCTTCTCACCTGGGCCTCTGCGTGGCCATCCCTTCCCCAAAAGCCCTGGCCAAAGCCTCTGCTGGCAAAAGAAAGAAAGAGAGCGAGAGAGGCAGAAAGCTGCTCTGCCGGTTTGGACAGATGCCTGACATATTGGGCATCGCAAGGGGCAAACGTCACTCCTTCCGCCCGGGATCTTTGCCCCACTTTCTGTGCCCCATTCATTCCTCATAGGGTGCTGCGATCCCCCAAATGCCCCCCAGACTTGCTTCCTTTTAGTCTCTCCCAGCCTTCCCTTCGTTTCCTCATTCTGCAGAAAGAAAAAGAGGAAGTTGGCAGTTACTTTCAGCGCTCGGATTCCGTTCGATCCCGTTTTTTGGGCACTCGATTCTACCCGTCACCAGTGTGGAACTCTTGGGCAAGAGCGGCCTCTCCAGGGTTGCCCCATTGCCAGGAACATTGGTGACGACAGGTTCCTCCTTAAGTATCATTTGAAGCACATGGAACAGGGGTCCACAAACTTTCTAAACAGAGGGCCAGGTCACAGTCCCTCAAACTGTTGGAGGGCCGGATTATAATTTGGGGAAAAAACGAATGAATTCCTATGCACACTGCACATATCTTATTTGAAGTGCAAAAACACTTAAATGCAATACAACAATTAAAATGAAGAACAATTTTGACAAATATAAACTTATTAGTATTTCAGTGGGAAGTACGGGCCTGCTTTTGGCTGATGAGATAGGATTGTTGTTGTTGTTGTGTGCTTTCAAGTTGTTTCAGACTTAGTTTGACCCTGAGCGAGGGTAAATGACCTTGGAGGTCCTCAAACCTTCGTTTGAGACCCCTAACATAGAATATGGCTTTGAAAGGCAGCAGATCACAGGAGTTGTCTTCATAGACCGTTAGCAGCTTATGATATATGTATATCACAAAGGACTACCATCTCACCCGCCTCATAGGAAACCTGCTACAAAACAGGAGCTTTTTTGTTGAGTTCCAGGGCCAGAGAAGCAGATGGCGGAAACAGAAGAACGGTCTGCCTCAGTGGAGCGTGCTTGCTCCGTCCATGTTCAACATTTACACAAATGACCAGCCACTGCCAAAAGGGATACAGAGTTTCATCTATGCTGATGATTGTGCCATCACCTACTCAAGCAGGGAGCCTTGAAATGGTTGAACAGAAGCTCTCTGAAGCTCTAGGTGCCCTTACCGCCTATTACAGGGAAAACCAACTGATCCCTAATCCATCTAAAACACAGACATGTGTTTTTCACCTTAAGAACAGACAAGCATCCCGAACTCTGAGGATCACCTGGGAAGGAATCCCACTGGAGCATTGTAGCGCACCCAAATATCTGGGAGTCACTCTGGACCGTGCCCTGACCTACAAGAAGCACTGCCTGAATATCAAGCAAAAAGTGGGTGCTAAAAGCAATATCATACGAAAGCTGACTGGCACAACCTGGGGATCACAACCTGACAAAGTGAAGACATCTGCCCTTGTGCTATGCTACTCTGCTGCTGAGTATGCATGCCCAGTGTGGAACACATCTCACCAGTGGATGTGGCTCTTAATGAGAAATGCCGCATTATCACGGCATTTCTCACTGTGCCTACACCACTGAAGAAACTACACTGCTTAGCCGGTATTGTACCACCTGACATCCGCCGGGAAGTAGCAGCCAATAATGAAAGGACCAAGGCAGTGACATCTCCAGCTCATCCCTTGTTTGGGTATCAGCCAGCACGTCAACGACTTAAAACAAGAAATAGTTTTCTAAGATCTACAGAGACACTCGCTGGAACACCTCAGCAAGCGAGAGTCCAAAAGTGGCAGGCTCAAACCCAGAACTGATACCAAATGAGAGACTCCCCCCTGGGCACACAGAAAACTGGGTGACTTGGAAGGCGCTGAACAGACTGTGCTCTGGCACCACGAGATGCAGAGCCAACCTTAAGAAATGGAGCTACAAAGTGGAATCCACGACATGCGAGTGCGGAGAAGAGCAAACCACTGACCACCTGCTGCAATGCAAGCTGAGCCCTGCCACATGCACAATGGAGGACCTCCTTGCGGCAACAACCAGAGGCACTCCAACTGGCTGGATACTGGTCAAAGGACATTTAATCAACTACCAAGCTTGCAAATTTTGTATTTTGTCTGTTTGTTTTTTTTTAAATGTAATACAACTGTCTGGTTGCTCCTAATCATTTGATGAGACACTTTGGGCACCAAGTATTTGGGGGCAGCTTTGGACCCTGCAAACACTTATTTGGAGACTCTTAGAGAAGGTATGGGCAAACTTTGGCCCTCCAGGTGTTTTGGACTGCAACTCCCACAATTCCTAACAGCCTAGCGGCTGTTAGGAATTGTGGGAGTTGCAGTCCAAAGCACCTGGAGGGCCAAAGTTTGCCCATGCCTGGATTAGAGCACTGGGTTCGGATCCCACCTTGGTCACACTCTCTCAGCCTCAACGTAAAGAAAGGGCAAACCCTTCCAAACAAACCCACGGAAATCAGAAGTTGGAAAGGACTTGAAGGCAGGCAACAACAACAACAGCCTGCTCTGCTGTACTTCCGCCTTCGCAAACCCGCTTGCCCTTTGTGCCACATTAATATCCCAGCCTTCACAAAGATAATAACTTTCGCTGACGCAATCTGGCCCTTTGTTCCTTCCTTAACCCCGTAAATGACATTTGGACTTTTTCTCCTGCTGCCAAGGCCGTGCTGTTCACAAACACTTCCTATGCGTGCCCTTAAAATAATGCAGGCGCTTTCAAAGAGTGGTCGGTTTAAAGAGGCTTCGAGGTCCAGTTTTAAAGCTACAGAACCAAAGTCATTCCCTCCTTCCCAGTTCCTTATTTGTAACAAATATGTAAGTGATTAGTATCTACCGTATATAAGAGGGTTGAATGAAAAGTAATGCCTCCACCTTCGTAACTCATTAACAGATGGCAGTACTGGTATGCGGCAGGTACTAGCTTGTTCAGTAGACTCTCCTCTACAGTTCCATTTTGCGTTTTCTCCTTCCCATTTCCTTATTTGTGACCAGTAAGTATCTGCTGTGTATACGAGGGTTGAATGAAAAGTAATGCCTCCACCTTCGTAACTCATCAACAGATGGCAGTACTGGTATGTGGCAGGTACTAGCTTCTTCAGTAGACTCTCCTCTACAGTTCCATTTTGGGTTTCCTCCTTCCCATTTCCTTATTTGTGACCAATAAGTATCTGCCGTATATACGAGGGTTGAATGAAAAGTAATGCCTCCACCTTCGTAACTCATCAACAGGTGGCAGTACTGGTATGTGGCAGGTACTAGCTTGTTCAGCAGACTCTCCTCTACAGTTCCATTCTGGGTTTCCTCCTTCCCATTTCCTTTTTTGTGACAAATAAGTAAGCAATGAGTATCTACCGTTTATATGAGGGTTGAATGAAAAGTAATGCCTCCACCTTCGTAACTCCTCAACAGATGGCAGTACTGGTATGCGGCAGGTACTGGCTTGTTCGGTAGACTCTCCTCTACAGTTCCATTTTGGGTTTCCTCCTTCCCATTTCCTTTTTTGTGACAAATAAGTAAGCAATAAGTATCTACCGTATATACGAGGGTTGAATGAAAAGTAATGCCTCCACCTTCGTAACTCATCAACAGATGGCAGTACTGGTATGCGGCAGGTAATAGCTTATTCAGTAGAATCTCCTCTACAGTTCCATTTTGGGTTTCCTCCTTCCCATTTCCTTTTTTGTGACCAATAAGTTTCTGCCGTATATACGAGGGTTGAATGAAAAGTAATGCCTCCACCTTCGTAACTCATCAACAGATGGCAGTACTGGTATGTGGCCGGTACTAGCTTGTTCAACAGTACTAGCTTGTTCAGTAGACTCTCGGAGCCCCCAGTGGCGCAGTGGGTTAAACCCCTGTGCCGGCAGGACTGAAGACCGACAGGTCGCAGGTTCAAATCCGGGGAGAGCGCGAATGAGCTCCCTCTATCAGGTCCAGCTACTCATGCGGGGACATGACAGAAGCCTCCCACAAGGTTGAGAAAACATCAAAACATCCAGGCTCCCCCTGGGCAACGTCCTTGCAGACGGCCAATTCTCTCACAACAGAAGTGACTTGCAGTTTCTCATGTTGCTCCTGACACGACAAAAAAAAAAAAGTAGACTGTCCTCTACAGTTCCATTTTGGGTTTCCTCCTTCCCATTTCCTTTTTTGTGACAAATAAGTAAGCAATGAGTATCTACCGTTTATATGAGGGTTGAATGAAAAGTAATGCCTCCACCTTCGTAGCTCATCAACAGATGGCAGTACTGGTATGCGGCAGGTACTAGCTTATTCAGTAGAATCTCCTCTACAGTTCCATTTTGGGTTTCCTCCTTCCCATTTCCTTTCTTGTGACCAATAAGTATCTGCCGTATATACGAGGATGAATGAAAAGTAATGCCTCCACCTTCGTAACTCATCAACAGATGGCAGTACTGGTATGTGGCAGGTACTAGCTTGTTCAGCAGTACTAGCTTGTTCAGTAGACTCTCGGAGCCCCCAGTGGCGCAGTGGGTTAAACCCCTGTGCCGGCAGGACTGAAGACCGACAGGTCGCAGGTTCAAATCCGGGGAGAGCGCGAATGAGCTCCCTCTATCAGGTCCAGCTACTCATGCGGGGACATGACAGAAGCCTCCCACAAGGTTGAGAAAACATCCAGGCGCCCCCTGGGCAACGTCCTTGCAGATGGCCAATTCTCTCACAACAGAAGTGACTTGCAGTTTCTCAAGTCGCTCCTGACACGACAAAAAAAAAAGTAGACTGTCCTCTACAGTTCCATTTTGGGTTTCCTCCTTCCCATTTCCTTTTTTGTGACAAATAAGTAAGCAATGAGTATCTATGTTTATATGAGGGTTGAATGAAAAGTAATACCTCCACCTTCGTAACTCATCAACAGATGGCAGTACTGGTATGCAGCAGGTACTAGCTTGTTCAGTAGACTCTCTACAGTTCCATTTTGGGTTTCCTCCTTCCCATTTCCTTTTTTTGTGACAAATAAGTAAGCAATGAGTATCTACCGTTTATATGAGGGTTGAATGAAAAGTAATGCCTCCACCTTCGTAACTCCTCAATAGATGGCAGTACTGGTATGCGGCGGGTACTGGCTTATACACAGATTGGGCCACAGCAACGTGTGGCAGGGGACAGCTAGTAATAATAATAATAATTTATTATGCAGGAACAAAAATGACGTTGCATAGTGTTATTTTTTCAGTCCCTAAATCCTATTTCTTTGTCCTCAGGAGGGAGGCACTGGAGGCGGCCAATCCATGGGCAACGACCGGGTGAAGAACCTCCAGAGCGAGGTGGAAGGAGTCAAGAACATCATGACGCAGAATGTGGAGCGGATGTTGGCCAGAGGGGAGAACCTGGACCACCTGCGCAACAAGACGGAGGACCTGGAAGCCACGGTGGGGCCCCAAAGGGGCGAGGAAGGGGCTCCCCGGTTGTGGACAAGAGCCTGAGCCTTATCCCTCTCCTCCAGATCTGGCTCAGCTCTCACTTCCCCCAACTGCTGTCAATGTGCAGATTTGTCCACGCTGCTTAGTTCAAAATAAGTATTGAGGCCCTAAGGGCCATCTAATAATAATAATAATAATAATAATTATTATTATTATTATTATTATTATTATTATTATTATTATAATCTTTATTTATACCCCGCCACCATCTCCCCAATGGGGACTTGGAGCGGCTTACATGGGGCCAAGCCCATAATACAACAAAATTATTATCCAGCTCCAAGAAAGAGATGGACAAGCTGGAGTGTGCCTTTGTCATGAGTACTATTTGAACCTTTAAAATGTTATTTACCATATAGAATCATAGAGTTGGATGAGACCTCATGGACCATCTAGTCCACCCCCCTGCCAAGAAGCAGGAAAATTGCATTCGAAGCACCCCCGACAGATGGCCATCCAGCCTCTGTTTAAAAGCTTCCAAAGAAGGAGCTTCCACCACACTCCAGGGCAGAGAGTTCCACTGCTGAACGGCTCTCACAGTCAATATACTCAAGTATAAGCCAAGTTCTTCAGCCCTTTTTTTAGGCTGAAAGAGCCCCTCGACTTATACTCGAGTCAATGTTTTTTATTATGTTACTCTGGTTATTTATTATTTTACTCTGGTTATTTATTACCGTATATACTCAAGTATAAGCCGACCCGAATATAAGCCGAGGCACCTAATTTTACCACAAAAAATTGGGAAAATGTATTGACTCGAGTATAATCCAAGGGTGGGAAATGCAGCAGCTACTAGTAAATATCAAAATAAAAATAGATACCAATAAAATTATATTAATTTAGGCATTAGTAGGTTAAATGTTTTTGAATATTTACTTAAAACTGTAATTCAAGATAAGACTGTCCAATTCTGATTAAACCATTATTCTAACCTTCTTCAATGTAAATCTTCTTACATGTCCTCCAATAATAATATATAGAGTATAATAATAATACAGTAAAATAATAAATGAAACAATAACAATAATAAATGGAGTAAAATAATAAATGTAATAATAACAACAATAATGAAATAATAAATGAAATAATAATAACAATAATAACAACAACAACAAAGTAAAATAATAAATAACACTGACTCGAGTATAAGCCGGGGAAGATTTTTTCAGCCTAAAAAAAGACTGAAAAGCTAGGCTTATACTCGAGTATATACAGTATTTTTTATTATAATTTTAATCACAACAAAGTGATTGGTAATAGGCAGTAAGAGCACCTAAAGCTTCAAAGAGCTTCTATTTCAAAGCTCTCTACTTGAGCGGTGATAGCATGAACGTCTGCATAGATGGTACTCTCTGTCCCTTCGGGCAGTGGCCGATCATTGGAAGCCCATTGAGAATGTCCCATTGAGGAGAATCATAGAATCAAAGAGTCGGAAGAGACCTCATGGGCCATCCAGTCCAACCCCCTGCTAACATTACTTTATTAATGTTATGACATGTATTATTTTACAATATTTATTATTGTTATTATTGCATTTATTATTTTACTCTATTTATTATTATTATTATGACATTTATCATTTTACTCTATTATTATTTATTTATTAATTTACTTTATTAATGTTATGACATGTATTATTTTACAATATTTATTATTGTTATTATTACATTTATTATTTTACTCTATTATTATTATTACATTTATCATTTTACTCTATTATTATTACTTTATTATTGTACTTTATTATCGTTATTATTACATTTATTATTTTACTCTATTATTACTGTTATTCCATTTCCATTATTTTACTCTATTATTATTATTACATTTATTATGCTACTCTCTTTATTATTATCCTGTCCAACCCCCTGCTAAGAAGCAGGAAAATTGCATTCAAAGAACCCCCAATAGATGGCCATCCAGCCTCTGTTTAAAAGCCTCCAAAGAAGGAGCCTCCACCACACTCCGGGGCAGAGAGTTCCACTGCTGAACAGCTCTCACAGTCAAGAAGTTCTTCCTAATGTTCAGGTGGAATCTCCTCTTTGACTTCAGAGCCTCGATGGCCATCTGTCAGGAGTGCTTGGATTAGTTTCTGTTTGTGTTGAATGTTCTGGGTGAGAGAAACAGGTGGGGATTTGCTCTTTGTGAGGAGGAGGTGGTGGTGATGATGCGGGCCCCTCTCCTTCGTTGACCCCCCATTTCTCCCTCTTTTCCACTCCGCAGTCCGAACACTTCAAAACCACCTCGCAGAAAGTGGCCCGCAAGTACTGGTGGAAGAACGTCAAGATGATCGCCATCATCTGCGTCATCGTGGCCATCATCCTCATCCTCATCATCCTCTTTGCCACTGGCGTCATCCCCACCTAAGCCTCCACCGGACCTCCAGTGACCACTCCGTTGTGCCTTTGTCCACTCCGACGATGATCACTCCGCCGTGCCTTTGGCCACTTCACCCCTCTCCTTCCCTTTCTCCTTTCTAATCAAGAGGCCGCTGTGACATCTTTGGACATCTTCTCCCTCCTTCCATCTGCTTTCATGGCCAGATTCACTGGGTTGTTGTGTGCTTTCCGGGCTGTATGGCTATGTTCCAGAAGCATTCTCTCATGACATTTCGCCTGCATCTATGGTAGGCATCCTCAGAGGTTGTGAGGTGACCTCAGGCCCCTTCCTTTTCCCCCTCAGTTGCTTAAGCGGCTGAGGGGGAAAAGGAAAGGGCCTGAGGTCACCTCACAACCTCTGAGGATGCCTACCATAGATGCAGGCAAAACGTCAGGAGAGCATGCTTCTGCAACATAGCCCTACAGTCTAGAAAACAAACAAGAAACCTTTCTCTTTAGTGGGGTGAAAACAGGGCCAAACTGGTCTTCCTTTCCTAAAAAACGAGTTTTTCTGCTTTCTTTCCTGACTTTTTTTTTTGTCCCTTTTTACCTTCAAATAGAGACAGGAAGCCCGACAAAGGAGCCAGTTCGTATTGCCACCGTCTTGAGAGATTTGGGTTTCTATCCCCCCTGTGATTTCTATCCAACTTCTCTTTCGTAGATAACAATTCTCTAGTTGTAATAAATGTATTTATAAGCCACTTTCTAATACAGAAATATCTCTTCCGAAGACGATGGCCTCCGTGGGTGTCATTTCTCTGTCTTATGTTTTTTATTTTGTACTAGCCGTTGGTGTGGCCCACATGGGTGTTCTGTGTGGGAGGTTTGGCCCAATTCCATCATTGGTGGGGTTCAGAATGCACTTTGATTGTAGGTGAACTATAAATCCCAGCAACTACAACTCCCAAATGTCAAGATTCTATTTTCCCCAAACTCCACCAGTGTTCACATTTGGGCATATTGAGTATTCGTGTTGAGTTTGGTCCAGATGCATCATTGTTTGAGTCCACAGTGATCTCTGGATGTAGGTGAACTACAACTCCAAAACCAAAGGACACTGCCCACCAAACCCTTCTAGTATTTTCTGTTGGCCATGGGAGAATTGTGTGCCAAGTTTGGTTCAATTCCATTGTTGGTGGGGTTCAGAATGCTCTTTGATTGTAGGTGAACTATAAATCCCAGCAACTACAACTCCCAAATGTCAAGATTCTATTTTCTCCAAACTCCACGTGTGTTCACATTTGGGCATATTGAGTATTCATGTAGAATTTGGTCCAGATGCATCATTGTTTGAGTCCACAGTGATCTCTGGATGTAGGTGAACTACAACTCCAAAACCAAAGGACACTGCCCACCAAACCCTTCCAGTATTTTCTGTTGGTCATGGGAGAACTGTGTGCCAAGTTTGGTTCAATTCCATCGTTGGTGGGGTCCAGAATGCTCTTTGGTTGTAGGTGAACTATAAATCCCAGCAACTACAACTCCCAAATGACAAAATCAATTTTTTTGAAGTGAAGGACATACATTGGGTTGTCAGGTGTCTTGTGTCCAAATTTGGTGTCAATTCATCCAGTGGTGTTTGAGTTCTGTTAATCCCACAAACGAACATTGCATTTTTATTTATATAGACTAGCTGTGTCCTGCCACGAGTTGCTGTGGCCCAGTCTGTGTATATGTGTTTTGTGTGTGTATATATTTCTATATATTTATATATGTGTGTTTGTGTATATATGTGGTTTTGTGCATGTGAGCGGTGGCCCAGTCTGTGTGTGTATGTGCGTATATATTTGTGTATATATGTGTGTTTGTGTATATATGTGGTTTTGCGCATGCATTGTAATATTTTTTTTGCTTTTTGGCTTTTCAAGTTTCTTCTGCTGTGTTTTTCATTGTTTTTATGAGTGATGGCCAATTGTTGGTCTGATAGGTGTCTTGTGTCCAAATTTGGTGTCAATTTGTCCAGTGGTTTTTATGTTAATCCCACAAACGAACATTACATTTTTATTTATATAGATTGGTCTGGATGGCCTTAAGTATTTTCTGTTGGTCATCCAGGTTCTGTGTGGGGAGTTTGCCCCAATTCTTTGATTATAGGTGAACTATAAATCCCAGTAACTATAACTCCCAAATGTCAGGGTCTATTTCCCTCAAACTCCATCTGTGTTCATATTTGGGCATATTGAGTATTTGTGTAGAGTTTGGTCTGGATCATTGTTTGAGTCCACAGTGCTCTCTGGATGGAGGTGAACTACAACTCCCAAACTCAAGGTCAATGCGAACCAAACCCTTCTGGTGTTTTCTGTTGGTCATGGGAGTCCTTTGTGCTAATTTCATCATTGGTGGAGCTGAGAATGCTCTTTGATTGTAGTTGAACTATAAATCCCAGCAATTACAACTCCCTAATGACAAACTCAATTTTTTTGAGTGAAGGACATACATTGGGTTGTTAGGTGTCTTGTGTCCAAATTTGTGTCAATTCCCCCAGTGGTTTTCGAGTTCTGTTAATCCTACGAACGAACATTACATTTTTATTTATATAGACTAGCTGTACCCGCCACGTGTTGCTGTGGCCAACCTTCCCTCTTTCTCTCCTTCTTTCCCTCCTTCCTTCACTCCCTCTTTCCTTCCTTCCTTCCCGTCTTTCCTTCTTCCTTCCTTCTCTGTCTCTTTCCTTCCTTCCTCCTTTTTCTTTCTCTTCTGCTGTCTCTTTTCTTCCTTCTCTCTTTCCTTCCCTCCCTCTTTTTCTACATCTTCCCCCTTCCTTCGCTCCCTCTTTGCTTCCTTCTTTCCCTTTTTTCTTTCCTTCTCTCCTTCCTTCCTTCCCTAACTTTATTTCCTTCCCCCTTTTTCTTTCCCTCCCTCTTTCTCTCCTTTCTTCTTTCTCTCTTTCCTTCCTCTCTTTCCTTCCGTGCTTCCTTCTCCCTTTCCTTCTTTCTTTCCCTCCCTCTTTTCTTTCTTTCTTTCTTTCTTTCTTTCTTTCTTTCTTTCTTTCTTTCTTTCTTTCTTTCTTCCTCCCTTTCCCTCGCTCTTTCTTCCTTTTTTCTGTATTGTCATGTAGCTTTTCGTCATTTAGCTTTTGGGGGCTTTTAAAGTCCCTTCTGCTGTGTTTTTCAGTGGTTTTTTGAGTGAAGGACATACATTGGACTGTTAGGTGTCTTGTGTCCAAATTTGGTGTCAATTCCCCCAGTGGTTTTTGAGTTCTGTTAATCCCACAAACGAACATTACATTTTTATTTATATAGATGTGTAACCAAAGCAAGCGACACAATGGGATGGTAGGCTCAAACAATAAGCAGAATTGCATGTTGTGTTTGCATGTCTCGCTTTTTGTTGACAAAGTAGAGGAGCTGCCAAAATGAATCAGTAACCTATCCAGAAAGTATCCTCTGTGTGTTTTGATTAGTTCTCCCTTCCATTGTTATTTTGGATCTGATAATGTTTTGCAACCAGAACAATCTTTTTTCCTATCTCTTGAATGATGCAGTAGGAACTAATCAGTCTTAAAGACAATAGTAAAGAGTGAGTTCAAACAGTTTATGATTTGTCAGAATCACTGGGTTGTTGTGAGTTTTCTGGGCTGCATAGTCATGTTCTAGAAGCATTCTCTCCTGATGTTTCACCCACATCTATGGCAGGCATTCTCAGAGGTTGTTAAGTCTGTTGGAACAATAACAATAATAAATAGAGTAAAATCATAAATGTAATAATACTAAAGTAAAATAATGGATAATATAGTAATAATAATAATAATAATAAGAAGAAGAAGAAGAAGAAATAGAGTAAAATAATACAAGTAATAATAATAACAATAATAAATAGAGCAAAATAATAAAAGTAATAAAATAATAATACTACAGTAAAATAATGTAAATGTAATAATAGAGTAAAATAAAAATGTAATAATACTAGAGTAAAATAATGGATAATGTAGTAGTAGTAATAATAATAATGAATAGAGTAAAATAATACAAGTAATAATAATAATAAATAGAGCAAAATAATAAAAGTAATAAAAATCATAATACTAGAGTAAACTAATGGATAATGTAGTAATAATAATAGTAATAAATAGAGCAAAATAATAAAAGTAATAATAATAATACAGTAAAATAATGTAAATGTAATAATAACAGTAATAATAGAGTAAAATATAATGTAATAATACTAAAGTAAAATAGTGGATAATGTAGTAATAAGAAGAAGAAGAAATAGAGTAAAATGATACATGTAATAATAATAACAATAATAAATAGAGCAAAATAATACAAGTAATTAAATAGTAATACTAGAGTAAAATAATGTAAATGTAATAATAACAGTAATAATAGAGTAAAATAAAATGTTATAATACTAAAGTAAAATAGTGTATAATGTAGTAATAAGAAGAAGAAATAGAGTAAAATAATACAAGTAATAATAATAATAATAAATAGAGCAAATAATAAAAGTAATAAAAATATTAATACTAGAGTAAAATAATGTAAATGTAATTATAACAATAATGTTCCCATTAGAAAATACACAATGATGTGGGTGAACTATAATTCCCAGAATTGTTGCATCTATGTACTAAGTTTGGTCCAGATCCAACTTTGGTGCTCTCTGGATGCAGATGAACTGCTCTCACAGTCAGGAAGTTCTTCCTAATCATAGAATCATATGGTTGGAAGAGATCTCATGGGCCATCCAGTCCAACCCCATTTTGTCAAGAAGCAGGAATATTGCATTCAAAGCACCCCTGACAGATGGCCATCCAGCCTCTGTTTAAAAGCTTCCAAAGAAGGAGCCTCCACCACACTCCAAGGCAGAGAGTTCCACTGCTGATCGGCTCTCAAAGTCGGGAAGTTCTTCCAGATGTTCAGATGGAAACTCCTTTCTTGTAGTTTGAAGCCATTGTTCCGCGTCCTAGTCTCCAAGGAAGCAGAAAACAAGCTTGCTCCCTCCTCCCTGTGGCTTCCTCTCACATATTTATACATGGCTATCATATCTCCTCTCAGCCTTCTCTTCTGCAGGCTAAACATGCCCAACTCTTTAAGCCGCTCCTCATAGGGCTTGTTCACCAGACCCCTGATCATTTTAGTCGCCCTCCTCTGGACACATTCCAGCTTGTCAATATCTCTCTTGAATTGTGGTGCCCAGAATTGGACACAATATTCCAGGTGTGATCTAACCAAGGCGGAATAGAGGGCGAGCATGACTTCCCTAGATCTAGACACTACGCTCCTATTGATGCAGGCCAAAATTCCATGTTCCAGAAGCATTCTTTCCTGAAAGTCGCAGTAGTCTTCCGGCAATCCATCGCCGTGACCAGATGCGTTGTTCCGCAGGCTTCTGGGTTCGAATGTGTCCACTTGAGGGTGGGGAGCCGTGACAGTGTGGGGTTCCTGCTGGTGTACCGCCCACCCCGTGACCCAGCAGTTTCCCTGTCTGAGCTAGCGGAGGTGGTCTCTAATTCGGCCTTGGTCTCCCAGCGCCTTGTGGTGTTGGGAGACTTTAACATCCACGCTGAGACCACCTTATCTGGCGCAGCTCAGGACTTTATGGCCACCATGGCGACCATAGGACTGTCACAGATAATATCTGGCCCCACTCATCAAGCTGGACATACTCTCGACCTTGTCTTTGTGGCGGACAACGAAATGATCAGAGTGGAAGATCAAAACATCCTTCCAGTGTCATGGTCTGACCATCATCTGATCACTTTTAGACTTGCTGCGACCCTAAACCTCCGCAGGGGTGGAGGACAAATTAAGATGGTCCGCCCTAGGAGACTGATGGATCCGGATGGATTCCTGAGGAATCTTAGGGTTCTTCCTGCCATGGAGCCTGGCGATTCTATCGACGCCTTGGTGGCTCTCTATAATGGGGAGATGTCCAGGGCGTTGGATACGATCGCACCTGAACGCCCCATCTCGTTGCGTCGTGACAGGCCATCTCCTTGGTTCACCGAGGAGCTGGCTGTGATGAAGCATACGAGAAGGGGGCTAGAGCGCAAATGGAGGAAATCTCGAGATGTATCTGATCGAGCACGGGCTAAAGCCTCTCTTAAGGCATACTCCGTGGCTATACGGGTGGCCAGGAAATCATTCACGACCACTCGTATAGCATCTGCAGCAAATAGATCGTCGGAGCTGTTCCGGGTCGTGGGAGAACTCCTCCACCCACCTGTGGCGGAGGAGATCGCTGAAGACCCTGCAGCTCGGTGTCGCGATTTCGCACACCATTTTGCAGGTAAAGTCGCCCAGATACGTCTTGAGCTCGACTCCAATTCCATCGCAGTGTCAGAAGAGGTGACGGAGGCTCCTGCTTGTCCAACTTTGTGGGATTCTTTTAGGCTTGTTCTTCCTGAAACCGTAGAGGAGGTTCTTGGGGCTGTGAGGGCGACCACCTCATCTCTAGACCCATGCCCATCTTGGCTCATTAAATCAGCCAGAGGGGGGTTGCTTGACTGGTTTGTAACGATTATCAATACATCGTTGGAGCAAGGAATTTTTCCATCTAATTTGAAGCAGGCTGTGGTTCGCCCACTTCTCAAAAAAGCTTCCCTTGACTCCACGGTGCTGAGTAACTACAGACCAATCTCCAACCTCCCTTTTCTGGGTAAGGTGCTAGAGCGGGTGGTCGCCTCCCAGCTCCAGAGCTTTTTAGACGATACCAACTACCTAGATCAGTCACAGTCTGGTTTCAGGCCTGGTCACGGCACCGAGACAGCCTTGGTCGCCTTGGTGGATGACCTCCGCAGAGAGCTGGACAGGGGGAGTGTGACTCTGTTGGTTCTCTTGGACATCTCAGCGGCTTTCGATACCATCGATCATGGTATCCTTCTGGGTCGTCTCTCTGGGATGGGCCTCGGGGGCGCGGTTTTGTCGTGGCTCCGGTCCTTCCTGGAGGGACGAACCCAGATGGTGAAGCTGGGAGATGCCTGCTCGGACCCCTGGCCTTTGACCTGTGGGGTCCCACAAGGCTCTATCCTGTCTCCCATGCTCTTTAACATCTACATGAAACCGCTGGGAGAGGTCATCCGGAGTTTTGGAGTTGGGTGCCATCTTTATGCGGATGACGCACAACTCTACTACTCTTTTCCACCTAATTCCAAGGAGGCTTCTCGGGTGCTGGACGAGTGCCTGGCCGCTGTGTCGATCTGGATGAGGAAGAACAAGCTGAAGATCAATCCCGACAAGACAGAGGTCCTCCTGGTCGATCGTAAACCGGATCGGGGTATAGGGTGGCAACCTGTGTTGGACGGGGTTACACTCCCCCTGAAGCCACAGGTCCGCAGCTTGGGTGTCCTCTTGGATTCTTCGCTTACACTTGAGGCTCAGGTGTCGGCGGTGTCCGGGAGGGCCTTTGCACAACTGAGACTTGTGCGCCAGCTGCGACCGTACCTCGTGAGGGCAGATCTGGCCGGGGTGGTCCACGCCTTGGTCACCTCTAGAATGGACTACTGCAATGCGCTCTACGTGGGGCTACCCTTGAAGACGGCTCGGAAACTTCAATTGGTCCAGCGGGCAGCAGCCAGAATGTTAACTGGGGCCCATTATCAAGAGAGGTCTACCCCTCTGTTTAAGGAGCTCCACTGGCTGCCATTTATTTTCCGAGCTCAATTCAAGGTGCAGGTACTCACCTACAAAGCCCTGAACGGTTTGGGACCACCCTACCTGCGGGACCGCATCTCCATTTACGAACCCACACGCTCCCTTCGGTCATCTGGGGAGGCCCTGCTCGTGATCCCACCTACGTCGCACGCACGTTTGGTGGGGACAAGGGACAGGGCCTTCTCTGTGGCGGCCCCCCGACTTTGGAATGCCCTCCCAAAAGATCTCCGACAGGCCCCTACATTGGCAGTCTTCAGAAAGAACTTGAAGACCTGGCTGTTCCGATGTGCCTTCTCAGATTAGGAACCTCCAATGCCAAGTCCTAGAAGCACTTTAGTAGAACTAAGATCACTGCACACACACTACACTTTTAATCCTACGTTCCTCCTGCCATCTCAGCACTTTTAACCCTGTACCCCACTGCGCCGGCCGAACCAGTTTTTAACAGTGTCTTGATGTACTGATGTATTGTCATTGTTGTTATTTTGCTTAATTGTTTTGATTTGCTTTGTTATTGTTGTGTTATGTTTTCTATTGTATTGCGTTCTGAGGCTTCGGCCCGTGTAAGCCGCATCGAGTCCTTCGGGAGATGCTAGCGGGGTACAAATATAGTTAATAATAAATTTCGGTTGCATCTATGGCAGGCATCCTCAGAGGTTGTGAAGTCTGTTGGAAACAAGGCAAGTGGGTTTTATATATCTGGAATGGAGAAAGAACTTTTATCTTTTGGAGGCAAGTGTGGATGCTGCAATTGATCACCTTGATTAGCACTGAATAGCTTTGCAGCTTCAAGGCCTGGTTGCTTCCTGCCTGGGGGAATCCTTTGTTGAGAGGTATTAACTGCCCCTGATTGTTTCTTGTCTGGAATTCCTCTGTTTTCTGACTTTCTCTTTATTTACTGTCCAGATTCTCAGCCCAACCCTAGACAAAGGCACTGGAATCCCTTTGTTTGAGAGTCATTGATTGGGGTAGGAAACAATGAGCAAAGTCCTTAGTTCTTGGTTCAGGCCGAACAAAGGTCAAATAACTTTTGTGAAATGGATTCCATTGTATTTGTTACCAATCCACTTCTGCTTCAAATATATAAAATACTAGCTGTCTGCTGCCATGTGTTGCTCTGGCCTAGTTTGTGTATGTGTTTTGTGTGTATTTGTGTGTGTATATATATTTGTATAGATGTGTGTGTGTTTGCGTGTATATATGTTTGTGTGTGTGTGTATATATATATATAGGTGTATATATGTGTGTATATATATTTGTGTATTTCTGTTATATGTGTGTATGTATGAGTATATGTATGTGCATGTGTATATATGTATGTGTGCATGTATGTGTTCATGTGTATATGTATATGTGTATATATGTATATTTGTGTGTACATGTGTATATATCTGTATGTATATGTATGTGTGTATATGTGTATATATGTGCGTGTTTGTGCATATATATATATATATACCTATGTGTGTATGAATGTGTGCATGTGTATATATGAATCTATGTGTATATGTATATATGGGGTATTTTGGGTTTTTTTAAGTCTATTCTACTGGGGTTTTGTGTGTGTGTTTGTGTATGTTTAGGGGTGATGGACACTCATTGGACTGTTAGGTGTATTGTGTCCAAATTTTATGTTAATTCGTCCAGTGGTTTTTGAGTTATGTCAATCCCACAAACAAACATTACATTTTTATTTATATAGATAATACATCAACCTTGATTAAATGTACACAGGTCTAGCATGGGAAGGGGTCCTTGTTGTTTATTTATTTATTTACTTTGCTTATATACCGCTGTATCTCAAGCCCGAAGGCGACTCACAGCGGTTCACAAACAGTAAAAACAGTAGAAACAGCAGTGGTTCCATACAACATATAACAATTGACTTAACACATTATCCATAAATTACCAATAAGCAATTACAATGCACAATTATTACAAAACAACCGTACCCAATCTTCTCATCATCCAAGCGTAGTCCAGGTTTGTCGTCCATTGTTCCATTCCTATGTTCCATTACCAGATTGCACTAAATTACTCAAACGCCTGCACAAACATCCAGGTCTTCACCTTTTTGCGGAATACCATTAGAGATGGTGCTAGTCTAATGTCCGTAGGAAGGGCGTTCCACAGCCGAGGAGCCACCACCGAGAAGGCCCTATCTCTCGTCCCCGCCAGCCGAGCTTGAGAAGCAGGCGGGATCGAGAGCAGGGTCTCCCCGGAAGATCTCAAAGTCCTGGTGGGTTCATAGGCAGAGATGCGGTCAGATAGGTAGCTTGGGCCGAACCGTTTAGGGCTTTAAAGGCCAACGCCAGCACTTTGAATTCAGCCCGGTAGCAAATCGGTAGCCAGTGGAGTGTTGTCCTTTTCCAAGTTGTCCAAGACTTAACCCTTGTTATATCATTCCAGTCTGTTGTCCTTGGCAAAACTATAAGTTCCCTAATTATAAACTATATTTTCAGGGGGGAGGGATCACCCTCAATAAGACTACCAGTATTTTTTTAAAAAAACTTTAAAATCAGGACAGTAAATAAAGAATAACATTAAAAAAGTGGGTGAATTTAAATGGAGTCGTTTGGTTAACTCGCGGATATGGAGGCCCAAGGGGCTTCCGTATCCGCGGTTTAAATAAATGCAGATTCAGCCTCCCTAGGACGCCTAGAAGGCCTCCCAGGCGAGCCAACGGCTGCCCGCGCCCAAAAAAGGATAAGTTCATGAATTAGATACCTTTGGGTCAAGAAATAGACACAATGTATCACTATGGAGAGGTGAAGGATACCATTCAATTAGTCTTTATTAGGGGTTTTGTTACAATGTTTGGGCTGGGGAGAAAAGCAAAAGGAGAGAGCTCAAGGTTGGAGAGTCCTTGGTTGAGGCTGCTGCTGGGGCACATTTAATCTAAGTTGGTCCAACGGGGCATCCAGGAACTGCGGAACTCCCTGCAGCTGGTCAGATCAGCTGGAAAGCAGGGGCTTCGGGCGGACTCGACATCAACACCCTGGACATTATTCCACAGATATATAAAACCCACTTGCCTCGTTTCCCACAGACCTCACAACCTCTGAGGATGCCTGCCATAGATGCAGCCGAAATGTCAGGAGAGAATGCTTCTGGAACATGGCCAAACAGCCTGGAAAACCCACAGAAACCCAGTTAATTATTTCCAAAGCCTCTGGATACCAAAGAATCTTAAAATATCAATTCTCGGGACTCCCTTTCTGGCATCTTTGCCTTATAAATTGCAGAGCGGACGCAAAGAATGAGTTACAAATAATTCATGCCTAGTTTGTAATGCCGAACCCTTTATGTTGTGGTTGTTATTGAGTCTGTAATCAACTCCCATTTCGACAGAAGTTACTTCTGGTCTACTGGGCAATAGTTTTATGTACTTTTAGCATGTGATTTGGCTAGAATTTTGTGCCCTTATCAGTCCAAAAGGTTGAATCGAATGGAAGAGAATCAAAAGAGCAGCCCAAGAGCAGAGGTTAAAAGGATGATGATGATGATGATGATGATGATAGTAATAATAGTATGACTCGTCAGATACTCCAGCGAATAATGCACCATCAGCTTTGTGGGTTTGGTCTTTAGAAAAATCCCTGGCCTCCATTTCAAAGTTCCTCTCCTCCTCTGAGCCCCTTTACCTCTCAAATTTCAATTGAGAAGGATTTCTTTTTTTGTGTCTCTAGAAATGTTAGGAATGTTAACTTTGGAAAGAAGCAGAGAGGAAGGGATTTTGCAAGCCATAACTGGAGTTCAAAAGCAAAGATGGGGCGCCACCTGGTGGCCAAAAAGGGAACCTTTCAAAATTATTAATTGTTTTTGATATTATTATTATTATTATTATTATTATTATTATTATTATTATTAATCAATTTTATATACCGCCACTCCCCAAAATCTCGGAGTTAAGTAATATCATTTAGGTAATATCATTTAGTTAATTAGTAACACTATTTATTAGGAAAAAGACAGTCTTTAATTTTGTTGTTTAAGAATGCTCCCATTAGAAAATACATAACGATAGAGGTGAACTACAATTCTCACTAGTCAATCCTCCCCAAACCAGGCCTGTATGCACAGCTGGCCATATAACGTCTGTATGCCAAGTTTGGTCCAGATCGGTCGTTGGCTAGGTTCAGTACTCTCTGGATTAGGGTGAACTACAGCTCCCATATGCCAAGGGCAGTCACCCTCAAGCCCTACCAGTATTTACAGTTGATCATGTTGGGTCTCTGCGCTAAGTTTAGTCCAGATCTGTCGTGGCTGGGTTCAGTACTCTCTGGATAAGGGTGAACTACAGCTCCTATATGCCAAGGACAGTCACCCCAAAGCCTTACCAGTATTTACAGTTGGTCATGTTGGGTCTGTGTGCTAAGTTTAGTCCAGATCTGTCGTCGGCTGGGTTCAGTACTCTCTGGATTAGGGTGAACTACAGGTCCCATATGCCAAGTGCAGTCAACCCCAAGCCCTACCAGTATTTACAGTTAGTCATGTTGGGTCTGTGCGCTAAGTTTAGTCCAGATCTGTCATCAGCTGGGTTCAGTACTCTCTGGATAAGGGTGAACTAGAGCTCCCATATGCCAAGGGCAGTCAACCCCAAGCCCTACTAGTATTTACAGTGGTCATGTTGGGTCTGTGCGCTAAGTTTAGTCCAGATCTGTCGTTGGTTGGGTTTAGTACTCTCTGGATAAGGGTGAACTACAGCTCCCATATGCCAAGGGAAGTCACCCCCAAGCTCTACCAGTATTTACAGTTGGTTATGCTGGGTCTGTGCGCTAAGTTTAGTCCAGATCTGTCATCGGCTTGGTTCAGTACTCTCTGGATTAGGGTGAACTACAGCTCCTATATGCCAAGGACAGTCACCCCAAGCCCTACCAGTATTTACAGTTGGTCATGTTGGGTCATTTTTGATGGGGTTCACAGTGCTCTGGATGCAGGGTGAACTACGACTTCCATGCGGGTGGGTCATTCCCCCCCCAATCCCTCCAATATATTCCATTGGACACAGGTCCATTATCGAAGGGGGTCACAGTGATGCAGGGCGAACTACAACTTCCATCCTGTTGAGTCAGTCCTCCAAACCCTTCCAGTTTGTTCAGTTGCTGATCAATTCCTCTCTTTTTGCTGTGTGGCATAGGAAAGGGTTAAGGGAAAGGCAGTGGGTGGATCATGCAAATTCCACACCAATGGAGAGAGAAAGGAACCCTGGGATGCCTGCCCATATCCCCGAATGAAAGCATAAGTGCCTTTGGAGGCTTCTCAGCCCTTGGAATTAAAGCCTGTTGTTGGAGGCCGGAAGCTCTGTAAGTGGACACCTCCAACACATACACAAGTTTGGTCCCAGTCCATTGTCGGTAGGAGTCACAGTTTCTCTGGAAGCAGGAGAACTACAACTTTCAGAGTCTCAAGGCAATGGCCCCCAAACTCTGCCTGTATCCACAGTTGGGCATGTTGGGTCTGTGTGCCAAGTTTATTCCATATCTGTTATTCAGGAGGTTCAGAGTGCTCTGGGTGTAGGGTGAACTACAACTCCCATGCGGCTGGGTCATTTCCCCCCCCCCCCAACCTCTCCAATGTGTTCTGTTGGCCATCAGGGTTCTGTGTGCCACTTGAGTTCCAGATCCACCGTTGGGGATTTGGGAATGCTTTCTGGGTGCAGGGTGAACTACAGCTCCCACGTGGGAGCCCAAACTCTTCCAATATGTTCAGTTGGTCACCACGGTTCTGTGTGCCATGTTTAGTCCAGATCCGTCATTGGTGGAGTTCAGAGTGCTCTGGGTGCAGGGTGAACGACAACTCCCACATGGGCATGCCAAGTTCGGTCCAGATCCATCATTGTTTGGGTTCATAGTGTGCTCTAGATATAGGTGAACTACAATTCCTATAAATCCCTCGAAAGACTGCCAGTATTTTTTGTTAGTTGTGGGGGTTCTGTGTACCAAGTTAGTTCCAGGTCCATTTTTGGAGGAGTTCAGAGTGCTCAGATTGCAGGTGAACTATACATCCCAATCCCTACTACTATAAATCAGGGTGAATTCACCCCAAGTCTCTCTACTATGTTCAGTTGCTGATCAATTCCTCCGTTTGCTGTGTGGCATAGAAAACAATAGGAAAGAATTAAGGGAGAGGCAGTGGCCGAGGTCTTGCAAATTCCACACCAACTGAGAGAGTAAGAAACACTGGGATGCCTGTGGTGGAGGAAAAACAGAAACTCTAGGATGAAATCATCCCTGTATGAAAGCCTTCTCTTGGGTGGCGGGCAGTGTGGTGTTTGTGGAGGACATTGGCAGGGCTCTTTTCTGTTGTTCATGGGGGTTCTGTGTTGGGTGTTTAGCCCAATTCTATCATTGGTGGAGTTCAGATTTCTCTTTGATTGTAGGTGAACTATAAATCCGAACAACTACAACTCCCAAATGTCAAGGTAGATTTCCCCCAAACACCACCAGTGTTCACATTTGGGCATATGGAGTATTTGTGGCAAGTTTGGTCTAGATCCATCATTGTTTCAGTCCACACTCCTCTCTGGATGTAGGTGAACTACAACTCCCAAACTCAAGGTCAATGCCCACCAAACCCCTTCCAGTATTTTTTGTTTGTCGTAGGAGTTCTGTGTGCCAAGTTTGGTTCAATTCCATTGTTGGTGGAGTTCAGAATGCTCTTTGATTGTAGGTTAACTATAAATCCCAGCAACTACAACTCCCAAATGCCAAAATGAATCCCCCCCAACCCCACCAGTATTCAACATTGGGCATATCAGATATCTGTGCCAAATTTGGTGAACGAAATGAAAATCCATCCTGCCGATCAGATATTGACATGACAATTCCTAACAGTTGCAAAATGACAGTGATGAAGTAGCAACAAAAATAATGTTATGGTTGGAGTCACCACAACATGAGGAACTGTGTTAAAGGGTTGTAGCATGAGAAAGTTTGAGACCCACTGCACTAAGAGAACTGCAATTGCGGAGATGCAATGACTCACCTTGCGCAATGATTCCTTTCCAAAGATTAAATCAATTATCTGCCAAGCCCAAAAGCCCTGAGGACGTGGAAGGGAACTGTTCCTAAAACAATGGGATAATCCGCAATCCCTTCACCCAGAGAGTTTCGTCATAACTAAACTCTCAGAATGTTCCTTTAATGGGATTAATGGATATGGTTCATTGGTGAAACATGAACAAGGGGAGGCCTACAGAAATAACCCAGTGCATGCAGACGTATTTAAAACCATATAAAGTTATGTGTATGCTTGTGAAACTGTTGGGGTTTTGATCTCTGGAAAACTGGTCCAATGCAATCAGGTTCAGGCTCCAGGGAAACATCCAAACGTTTCAGAAATATCAGATATGAACTGCGCCTCAATAGGACTTGTATAGTTCTGTGTGCTTTCCATACGTCGTCTGTATTTTTTGTTTGTTGTTCATTCGTTCAGTTGTTTCCGACTCTTCGTGACTTCATGGACCAGTCCACACCAGAGCTCCCTGTCGGCCATCACCACCCCCAGCTCCTTCAAGGTCAATCCAGTCACTTCAAGGATGCCATCCATCCATCTTGCCCTTGGCCGGCCCCTCTTCCTTTTTCCTTCTAATTTCCCCAGCATCATTGGCTTCTCTAAGCTTTCCTGTCTTCTCAAGATGTGGCCAAAGTACCGTATATTCTGGCATATAAGACGACTGGGTGTATAAGACGACCCCCAACTTTTCCAGTTAAAATATAGAGTTTAGCATATACTTGCCGTATAAGACCACCCCCCTTCCAATGCACACTAAATAAAAAAATTTAAAAATCAGATTTGAATTCAATATGGTAATTTCAATTCAAATGCTTATGAGAAGCAGGTTCCTATGAGAGGGACATTGTACCTTACATTGTACATGACAGTTGCTCTTTCTCCTTGAATTTCATTTACACTCTGGGTCCTTTACATCATGCTGGCAATAAGTTAAAATAAACAGTTGCAATAAATAATACTCATTTAAAGCAATTAAAAAACTAGCCGAGGTAAAGTGCCATTATCAGTTCCCTTTTACCTTCTCTCAGGCTTCTCCTATTGACACAGCCTAAAATGGCATTGGCCTTTTCAGCTGCAGCATCACACTATTGGATTGTGGTCGACAAAGATCTCTTTCACAGAATCCTAAAGTTGGGAGGGACCTCTAAAGGCCATTTAGTCCAACCCCCTTCATTTTGCCATCATGTAGGGAAAGCAAAATCAAAGCACCCCTGACAGATGGCCATCCAGCCTTAATATTAACATGAATAATAATAATAATAATAATAATAATGTTGGAAGGGAGCTCTAAAGACCATCTAGTCCAACCCCTTTCATTCTGCCTTCATGGAGGGAAAGTACAATCAAAGCACCCCTGACAGATGGCCATCCAGCCTTAATATTAACATGAATAATAATGATAATGATAATGATAATAATAATAATAGAGTTGGAAGGGAGCTCTAAAGGCCATCTAGTCCAACACCCTTCATTCTGCCTTAATACAATACAAAGCGCCCCTGACAGATGGCCACCCAGCCTCAACAACAACAACATTAATACTAATAAAGAGTTGGAAGAGACCCCAAGGGCCATCTAGTCCAACCCTCTTCTGCCTTAATGCAGCAGGAGCACAATCAAAGCAACCCTGGCAGACAGCCAACCTTTCTCAATAATAATAATAATAATAATAATAACAATAAGATTCATACTAATAAGTCTGAGGAGACCCCAAGGGCCATCTAGTCCAACCCCCTTCTGCCTTAATGCAGCAGGAGCACAATCAAAACACCCCTGACAGATAGCCAACCTTTCTCAATAATAATAATAATAATAATAATAACAACAATAAGATTCATATTAATAAGGGTTGGAAGAGACCCCAAGGGCCATCTAGTCCAACCCCCTTCTGCCTTAATGCAGCAGGAGCACAATCAAAGCAACCCTGGCAGACAGCCAACCTTTCTCAATAATAATAATAATAATAATAATAACAATAAGATTCATACTAATAAGTCTGAGGAGACCCCAAGGGCCATCTAGTCCAACCCCCTTCTGCCTTAATGCAGCAGAAGCACAATCAAAACACCCCTGACAGATAGCCAACCTTTCTCAATAATAATAATAATAATAATAATAATAATAACAACAATAAGATTCATATTAATAAGGGTTGGAAGAGACCCCAAGGGCCATCTAGTCCAACCCCCTTCTGCCTTAATGCAGCAGGAGCACAATCAAAGCAACCCTGGCAGACAGCCAACCTTTCTCAATAATAATAATAATAATAATAATAATAAGATTCATACTAATAAGTCTGAGGAGACCCCAAGGGCCATCTAGTCCAACCCCCTTCTGCCTTAATGCAGCAGAAGCACAATCAAAACACCCCTGACAGACAGCCAACCTTTCTCAATAATAATAATAATCATACTAATAAGAGTTGGAAGAGATCCCAAGGGCCATCTAGTCCAGCCCCCTTCTGCCTTCATGCAGCAAATGCATAAAGCACCCAACAGACGGCCACCCAGCTTCAAAAATAACAGCAACATTAATAAAGGGGTTGGAAGAGATCCCAAGGGCCATCTGCTCCAAGCCCCTTCTGTCTTTCCCTGCTCCCCCCTCCCCACCGCCTCCTTCCTCGGCAGCAGCAGCGACGACAGAGGAGAAGGGAGCCCCGGCGGCTTTGCTATCCTCCTCTCTCGGCCCCTGTGCAACCACGGGGGCAGTCGTGCGAGGAGGCAGAATAGCTGCACATGGGGTAAGAGAGGGAAAGGCACGCACCTCTCCCCCTTCTCTCTCACCCCACGCATGCCTTCCTTGGCAGCGATGGTAAAGGTGCTCATGGGGTGAGAGAGGAGGGAAAGGGGCGCACCTTTCCCTCCCTCACACACCTTTCCTGCCTGCAGCACTGAGGAAGGCATCTGCGGGGCGAGGGAAGAGGAGGGAAAGGTGCACACCTGCGGAGGCCTGCACAGGCTAAAGTCTGCTTGCTGCTTACCCCAGTGCAGGTCTCCGCAGGTGTGCACCTTTCCCTCCACTTCCCTCACCCCGCAGATGCCTTCCTCGGTGCTGGAGGCAGCAGCAGGAGCAGCGCGGCGCAGGCCAGACGCTCCCTTGGCCCCAATTTGGCCCAGGAAGGAGGGACGCAGAGTGAGAAAGGCTGCCCTCCAGCCTCCTTCCTCACGCTGCCTCTTTCCTCACTGAGCCCAGCTGGGGCCCGACGGAGCGTCAGGCCTGCACCACGCTGCTCCTGGAGGCTGAAAACAGAGGCTGGAAGCCTCGCTGGCAGCACCAGGGGCGGGCGCGCTCACCAGCGCTGGCCTGCGTAGCCCTGGAAGTCAGGCAAGCAGGCCGCTGCGAGCGGAGGTTCTCATCCACTGACTTGGCTGCTTCGGCTCTAGTGTCGCTACCATTTGTCATCTGCTATATCCGGGAGATTAGACGACCCCCAACTTTTCAAAGGATTTTAAAGGCTTAGAAAGTCGTCTAATAGCCCAGTTTTTACGGTACTTCATCTTGGCCTCTACTATTCTTCCCTCCAATGAGCAGTCAGGCTTTATTTCTTGAAGTACGGACTGGTTGGATCTCCTCGCTGTCCAAAGCACTCTCAGAACTTTCCTCCAACATACAGTTCAAAATCATCTATAATAAATAATAATAATAAACCTTTATTTGTACCCCACTACCATCTCCCGAAGGACTCTGTGTGGCTTACAAGAGTCCGAGCCCAAATACAATAGTAAAACAACAACAACAACAACAACAAAATAACTCAAAAAACAAAGCAATAACATTAACAACACACAATGACGCAATTAAAAACAATGGCAGGGCCAAATGTAATAATAAAGTTAAAAAGTGCTGGGCGTGACAAGGTGAAGTGTTTGGAGGGGGGTGGGCATGCAGATATCCTAGATCTCTTATAAAGTGCATTGGGACATAATGTTAGGAGTTTCCTCATTCTGGAAAGGCACACTGGAACAACCACGTCTTCAAGCTCCTCCTAAAGATTGCTAGCGATGGGCCTGCCTGATGTCTTTAGAGAGTTCCAGAGTCGAGGGGCCACCACCAAGAAAGCCCTATCTTGTCCCCACCAATCACACTTGCGATGCAGGTGGGATCGTAAGCAGGGCCTCTCCAGATGAACGAAGAGATCGTGTAGGTTCGTACACAGGGATGCGGTCACGCAGATAGGCGGGTCCCAAACCGTTTAGGGCTTTGTAGGTAAGCGCCTGCACCTTGAATTGGGACCAGAAAATGAATGGCAGCCAGTGGAGCTCCTATCTTCCTTCGCTCAGCCTTCCCTAAGGTCCAGCTCTCACATCCGTAGGTGACTACGGGGAATACCATTGCTTTGACTATGCGGATCTTTGTTGCCAGTGTGATGTCTCTACTCTTTACTATTTTATCGAGATTGGTCATTGCTCTCCTCCCAAGAAGGAAGCGTCTCCTGACTGCAGTCTGCATCTGGAGTCATCTTTGCACCTAGAAATACAAAGTCTGTCACGGCCTCCACATTTTCTCCCTCTATTTCCCAGCTGTCAATCATTCTTATTGCCATGATCTTGTTTTTTTTATGTTTAACTGCAACCCAGCTTTTGCGCTTTCTTCTTTCACCTTGATTAGAAGGCTCCTCAGCTCCTCCTTGCTTTCGGCCATCAAAGTGGTGTCATCTGCATATCTAAGGTTGTTAATGTTTCTTCCAACAATTTTAACCCCAGCCTTGCATTCGTCAAGCCCCGCACATCGCATGATGTGTTCTGCATACAAGTTGAATAGGTTGGGTGAGAGGATACAACCCTGCCATATGCCTTTCCCAATCTTGAACCAGTCTGTTGTTCCATGGTCGGTTCTGACTGTTGCTACTTGGTCCTTATACAGATTCCTCAGGAGAGAGACCAGGGGATTTAGTACGCCCATTCCACCAAGGACTTGCCACAATTTATTGTGATCCACACAGTCAAAGGCTTTAGAATAGTCAATAAAACAGAAATAGATGTTTTTCTGAAACTCCCTGCCTTTCTCCATTATCCAGCGGATATTGGCAATCTGGTCTCTTGTTCCTCTGCCTTTTCTAAACCCAGCTTGAACATCTGGCAACTCTCGCTCCATATATTGCTGGAGTCTTCCTTGCAGGGTCTTGAGCATTAGCTTACTGGCATGAGAAATAAGGGCCACTGTACGGAAGTTTGAGCAGTCTTTAGCATTTCCCTTTTTTGGTATGGGGATAGAAGTGGATTTTTTCCAGTCTGATGGCCATTCTTGTGTTTTCCATATTTGCTGGCATATGGCATGCATCACCTTGACATCATCCTCTTTCAAGATTTTAAACGACAAGGCAGTGATCTTTTGCTGGAGCGTCTGTATTTACACAAGCTAATTAATTGTTCCTGAGGCTGGCTTCTTTGGTGGTCTTGCGTAACCCCATCATGGACTCTTTGCATTGCCTAAAACCAGGCCTGGTTGGGTGCTCTGAACAGCTCCAACTTCAAAAGAATGAATAGGAACCCTCCACGCCTCCTGTCACCAGGGTAGCTCTGCCCACTTCTGACATCACAGAGAGTCCCCAGCCAATTAAAGCCTGGATCCTGGCTTGACAGTTTCTGAACCAGAGGAGAGAGGGAGTCTTTTGAATGGATACCAAAGGGGATAAAATGCCTTGCACTGTATTGCATGGCTATGTCCGATTCTTTTTGAGCGCAGATTCTGTACCAGACATCCTCTCAAGCCTGGAAGTTATTAAACTTCTGTTTGTTGCCTTCAAATTAATGCAGTTTGACTCTGCTTAAAACGCTGTGGAATATGGGAGTTGCAGTTTTGCAAGCCCTTTTAGCCTTCTCTGCCAAACAGGGACTGGCAATGACCAAATTACAACTCCCAAGAACACAGAGCATGGAGCTATAGAAGTTAAATTGCATCTACACTGTAGAATGAAGGCGGTTTGACCTCACTTTGTCTGCTATGCCTCAGTGCTATGGAATCCTGGGAGTTTGGCAGAGAAGACAACCTTGTAAAACTGCAGCTCCCAGATTCTACAGCATGGAGTGGTTAAAGTGGTGCCAAACCGAAATAACTCAGATCCTGTTTCCCTTTTCACTGGACTGTCGTATCCCCAGACAAGAGGCACCTATGTATTTAACCACCACACTCCAGTTCAAGTTAAATCAGTAAAGCCGTTTATTGAAGATTATATAAAAAGTGTTGGGTTGTCCATTCGTTCAGTCACTTCCAACTCATCGTGACCTTATGGACCAGAGCTCCCTGTCGGCTGTCATCACCCCAAGCTCCTTCAAGGTCAAGCTGGTCACTTCAAGGATGCCATCCATCCATCTTGCCCTTGGTCGGCCCCTCTTCATTTTTCCTTCCATTTTCCCCAGCATCATTGTCTTCTCTAAGCTTTCCTTTTTTCTCATGATGTGGCCAAAGTACTTCATCTTGGCCTCCACTATTCTTCCCTCCAATGAGCAGTCGGGCTTTATTTCCTGAAGTATGGACTGGTTGGATCTTCTCGCTGTCCAAGGCACTCTCAGAACTTTCCTCCATCACCGCAGTTCAAAAGCATCTCTCTTCCTTCGCTCAGCCTTCCCTATCGTCCAGCTCTTACATCCATAGGCAACTACGGGGAATACCATGGCTTTGACTATGCGGATCTTTGTTGCCAGTGTGATGTCTCTACTAAAAAGTTGTTCAGCAAAAATAGTAAAAATTTCAAAGTCCAAAGTTATGAAATAATCCACAAGATGTAAGGTACAAGAGTAGCATCAAAAACCAGGAATACAAAGGAACCAGGATACACCAGGTAGCATAAATCCAATACATGAGATACAGGAGCAATACAGGAAGCATGGAACAAGAGCAAATGGAAAAATGGAACTAGAAATCCTTTAGTAGGCTTGACTTGACAAGAGATGTATCCTCAAGCACCAACGTTGACCAGACTGCTGGAAAATCCCTCTGGTCTCTCTATAATAAAGCCATGAAAGCATTCCGTCTTCCCTGACTATCTGATAACGGCTTTTTTTTCCTAACTAGCGCTGTGACCTTCACCAAGTCTGTGAAGCAGCTCAGAGTTTGCAAAAACTAAGCCTCCTATCTATCTGCTCATTAGCCTCTCCACCTGACATTTCATCTTCTGAACTAGCTTCCCTAGAGAAAGACTTTTCTGGGCCCCTCTCTGGAATGTGATCTTCGTTTTCACTATTGGCAGGAGACACCGAGTGCTCAATTTCAGACTTAAAATCTCAGGCCCAGAAATCCAGTGATCCACTTCCTCATTGACTTTAGGAGCAGGCACCATCATGGGTTGAACTACAACACAAACAGCCGCTAATAAATCTCTGGTATCCCAGTCCCAATTAGTCACCAGAGACAGGAGATCTTTATCATGAGTGTATTGATCAGATAAACTTCACTGTGAGCTTTCACAAAAATTTGGAGTGCTACGCCACACCTCGATTCAGCTTTTGTTTTTATAGACATTCTTAACTTTCATTTCCTTTGGAACTTTTCCCTTCTGTGCTCAGGCGCCAAAGCCATTAAACCATTATATCATTATTGTTATTGCTGTGAGCATGTGTATTCAGATGCATTGTGTCAGTGCTACCTAATTAGCCTTCTAGTTTATTCCCATTGTCTATGAGAAGATTTATTGCCTTACTGTGCCAACCAGTATTCCGCTCCTCATCACTTCACCCTTAAGTTGTCTTAGCAAAACAACTCATTAATCTGTTGTCAAAGGCTTTCATGGCCAGAATCACTGTGTAGCTGTGAGTTTTCCGGACTGTATGGCCATGTTCCAGAAGCATTCTCTCCTGACATTTCGCTCACATCTATGGCAGGCATCCTCAGAGGTTGAGGGGTCTGCTGGAAACTAAGTAAGTGAGGTTTATATATCTGTGGAATATCCAGGGTAGAAGAAAGAACTCTTGTATGCTTGAGGCACGTGTGACTGTTGCAATTTTCCAGTTTGATAAGCATTTAATGGCCTTGCAGTTTCAAGGCCTGGCTGGTTGCTGCCTGGGGAATCCTTTGTTGGAAGGTGTTAGCTGGCTATTAGGCAATTCAAAGAATCATAGAATCAAAGAGTTGGAAGTAGGCTTGGGCAATCCATGGTTCTAAATGGTTCTAAAGTACTTACAAACTAAAGTTCTGGTGGTGAAAATTTCAGAACTCTAACAAAACTCTCAAAATTTCATAATAAATGGCAGTTCCTAATTGGTTCTGTCATTAAAATCACCAATAATGAAATAATAATTAAATTTTGAAAGTTTTGTTAGAGTTCTGAAATTTTCACCACCAGAACTTTAGTTTTGTAAGTACTTTAGAACCATTTAAAACCATGGATTGCCCAAGCCTAGTTGGAAGAGACCTCATGGGCCATCCAGTCCAATCCCCTGCCAAGAAGCAGGAATATTGCATTCAAAGCACCCCGGACAGATGGCCATCCAGCCTCTATTTAAAAGCTTCCAAAGAAGGAGCCTCCACCACACTCTGGGGCAGAGAGTTCCACTGCTGAACAGCTCTCACAGTCAGGAAGTTCTTCCTCATGTTCAGATGGAATCTCCTCTTGTAGTTTGAAGCCATTGTTCTGCGTCCTAATCTCCAAGGAAGCAGAAAACAAGCTTGCTCCCTCCTCCCTGTGGCTTCCTCTCACATATTTATACATGGCTATCATATCTCCTCTCAGCCTTCTCTTCTTCAGGCTAAACATGCCCAGCTCCTTAAGCCGCTCCTCATAGGGCTTGTTCTCCAGACCCGTGATCATTTTAGTCGCCCTCCTCTGGACACATTCCAGCTTGTCAATATCTCTCTTGAATTGTGGTGCCCAGAATTGGACACAATATTCCAGGTGTGGTCTAACCAAAGCAGAATAGAGGGGTATCAATATACACACAGTGTTGTTTTGCAAATCAAAGCAGTGGTTAATACACGTTTGCAATATTTGCAATATTAACTTGTTAAGCAGTTATCATTAGCAAATATCACATAAATTATTAGTAGCAAATGTTGTTAAGCAAATGCAAATTGCACAGATTTCACTTATTCCAATCTATGTCTATTCAAAACTGTGTTCATTCTTCAATGTGGATGTTCCCTAAATCCCAGAACAGACTTGTATTTGCTGCCTTCCTTCCAGCCAGAACCAGAACGAAACCTATTTTCCAAAGCTGCCTTTCTTGCTAAACAGAGTCCAGCATGTTTCATTGCAGTTTCGCTTGAGAAACTCATTGAGGTCACGTTTGCTCCCATTGCATTAGCAAGCTTTCTGGTGTTGGGTTTCTGGCTTGCGGAAAGGCCTCTCCGGGACACTTGGGAAGCGAGTGGGTGTCCTCCAAGTTTGGGGGGGGGGGTTGCCCATTTTGAGCTTGTAAAAACATGCTTCAAATAGGTTTCGGGGCTCCGAAAGGGAGGGCTATTTGGGCATCCTATTTGGGCATCGCTGGCCTGGGCATTACCCTGCCATTTGGCCTCTTTGTGACCTTATGAAACATCCAGCAAACTCTGCAGAAAGCAGCCACAGAGTTGGGTTGAGAGCCCTGGAGAAACCAGATTCCTTTGGGTTGACCTCTCCGGCCATAAATAGTTTGGTTAGCTCTCTGCCAGCCACCACTTTTTGGACTTGGAAGCACTGGGAGGAAAACATCTCTTGGTTCACTCTTCCAGAAGATAAAATGAGCACGCAAAATGTCTTCCCACGCTCCTGTGATTACTACTTTTTCTATGTTTTCCCTTTCTCTTCTTTGCAGGATTTTGAATTATTATTATTGACACAAAAGTACAGTATGTCACCGCAAACGAGATCTATATGCTGGATTTCGTATCACAAAATCACAAGTCGAACACTTCCCAAGCGTCTAGGACGGTGTGATGTATTTTCAACAGATCCAAGTCAGGTGGCCTTTTGCAGTTGACAGGTAGTGATTTTCTCGATGTTTATTGTTTCCAAATGCCAGCTGAGATCTTTTGGCACGGCACCCAGTGTGCCAATGACGACTGGGACCACCTATACTGGTTGATGCCAGAGCCTTTGCAGTTCGATCTTGAGGTCTTGATAGCGGCTGAGTTTTTCCTGTAGTTTTTCCTCACCTGGAATGGCGACATCAATAATCCAGACTTGTTTCTTTTCCACAATCGTGATGTTTGGCGTATTGTGTTCCAAAACTTTGCCAGTCTGGATTCAAAAGTCCCACAGTATTTTTGCATGTTCATTTTCCATGACCTTTGTGGGTTTATGATCCCACTAATTCTTCGCCGCTGGCAGGTGGTACTTCTGACATAAGTTCCAGTGAATCATATGGGCCACAGAATTGTACCTTTGTTTGTAGTCCGTCTGTGCGATTTTCTTGCAACAGCTGAAGAGATGATCCATGGTTTCATCAGCTTCCTTGCACAGTCTGCATTTTGGGTCATCTGCTGATTTTTCAATCCTGGCCTTAATTGCATTGGTTCTGATGGCTTGCTTCCTGGGCTGCAAGAATCAGGCCTTCTGTCTCCTTCTTCAGGGTTCCATTCATGAGCCATCACCAGGTCTTCTCCTTGTCAATTTTTCCTTCAATCTTCTCAAGGAACTGCCCATGTAAGACTTTGTTGTGCCAGCTGTCAGCTCTGGTTTGTTGTGCAGTTTTCTTGTACTGACTCTTTGTCTACTGTGCTTTGAGAAGTTTCCGATTATTGACTTCAATTAAAGCAGGTTCTTGGCTTTCCTTGATATTTATTATTATTATTATTATTATTATTATTATTATTATTATTATTATTGAATCCTTTATTTATACCCCACTAACATCTCCCGAAGGACTCGGTGCGGCTTACAAGAGGCCAAGGCCCAACACATCAATAAAACAACAGCATAACAAATACAACAATAATAAACTCATAAAACAAGCAATAAACATTAAAAACAATAGCAATAAACATTAGACAATAACACCATGACACATTTAAAACTAAGGTTGGGCCAAATGTAATGGATAAAATTTTTAAAAATGCTGGACATGACAGATGAAATGGATAGGTTTTCGGAGATAGATGCAGTGTGCAGACAATCTTAAATCTCTAGTAAAGTGCATTTGGGACATGATGCTAGGAGTTTCCTATTCAGGGAAGGCACACTGGAACAGCCACGTCTTCAAGCTCTTCCTAAAGACTGCCAATGTTGGGGCTTGTCTGATGTCCTTGGGGAGAGAGTTCCAGAGTGGGGGCCACCACAGAGAAGGCCCTGTCCCTCGTCCCCACCAAATGTGCTTGCGACGCAGGTGGGATCGCGAGCAGGGCCTCTCCAGATGATCGGAGAGATCGTGTGGGTTCGTATATGGAGATGTGATCACGCAGGTAGGCGGGTCCCAAACCGTTTAGGGCAGTGTTTCTCAACCTGGGGGTCGGGACCCCTGTGGGGGTCACGAGGGGGGTGTCAGAGGGTCACCAAAGACCATCAGAAAGCACAGTATTTTCTTTTGGTCATGGGGGTTCTGTGTGAGAAATTTGGCCCAATTCTATCATTGGTGTGGTTCAGAATGCTCCCAAATGTCAAGGTCTATTTTCCCCAAACTCCACCAGTGTTCACATTTGGGCATATGGAATAACCGTGCCAAGGTGTTCCAAATCCATCAAGTTTGTTCCAGATCCATTCATCTAGAACTTCAACTCCCAAACTCAAGGTCAATGCCCACCAAACCCTTCCAGTATTTTCTCTTGGTCATGGGAATTCTGTGTGCCAAGTTTGGTTCAATTCCATTGTTGGTGGAGTTCAGAATGCTCTTTCATTGTAGGTGAACTATAAATCCCAGCAACTACAACTCCCAAATGTCAAGGTCTATTTTCCCAAACTCCACCAGTGTTCACATTTGGGCATATTGAGTATTTGTGCCAAGTTTGGTCCAGATCCATCATTGTTTGAGTCCACAGTGCTCTCTGGATGTAGGTGAACTACAACTCCCAAACTCAAGGTCAATGCCCACCAAACCCTTCCAGTATTTTCTGTTGGTCATGGGAGTTCTGTGTGCCAAGTTTGGTTCAATTCCATTGTTGATGGAGTTCAGAATGCTCTTTGATTAGGTGAACTATAAATCCCAGCAACTACAACTCCCAAATGGCAAAATCAATCCCCCCGCCAACCCCACCAGTATTCAAATTTGGGCATACCGGGTATTTGTGCCAAATTTGCTCCAGTGAATGAAAGTACATCCTGCAGATCATTATTTACATGGCGATTCATAATGTTCGGGTTTTGGTTGGGGGTCACCACAACATGAGGAACTGTATTAAGGGGTCGCGGCATTAGGAAGGTTGAGAACCACTGGTTTAGGGCTTTGTAGGTAAGCACCTGCACCTTGAATTGGGACTGGAAGATGAATGGCAGCCAATGGAGCTCCTTAAACAGGAAGGTTGACCTCTCTCTGTAAGGAGCACCAGTTAACAACCTGGCTGCCGCCCGTTGGACTAGTTGGAATTTCCGGGCCGTTTTCAAGGGCAGCCCCACGTAGAGCGCATTACAGTACTCCAATCTGGAGGTGACCAAGGCATGGACCACCCTGGCCAGATAAGCCTTTTACTTGTAAAAGTCCTCTGCCACCAGACTTTCTAGGCAGATAGAGCTGGTCAACATCACTGCGAGGATGTAATGAATTATGAATGGTCACGAGTTTTCTTGTTTTTCTGTCCAAATTGTCCAGTTCTGCCTGTGTCCAGTTTATGATGTCAACAGTATATCTTATGACAGGTATGGCCCAGGTATTTATGGCCTTGATGGTATTGCCTCCACTGAGCTTGCTTTTGAGAATTTTTCTGACCCTTTGAATGTATTCTTTGCTGACCATAGTTTTCACATGTTCATGTTTGATGTTGTCCAGCCGTAGTATACACAGATATTTATAGGCTGGTGACACTTGATCGCTTGGCCATTGGGCATATTATAAATTATTATTATTATTATTATTATTATTATTATTATTATTATTATTATTATTATTCTGGTCAAAGGACATTTAGTACAATGCCAAGTTTTTTATCTTTGTGTTTTTAAATATATTACAACTGTACCCTCGGTTTGCTTCTGATGTGATAAATGTTGCTGTTGTTGTTGTTGTTGTTTCCTGCTCTTGAGTGAGATGTAAATGAGGCTCATTGAGTGCACAACTGGTAACCTTGAACTCGGTGAGAACAGCAATTTAAAAAGGCCATAAAATTGTGTTTTCTGTTGAATAGAATGCACCCAGAGCTGTTTTGCAAACCCAAACCTGTTTCTTTCTGCTGTGGAAAATCACAACCGACTCCTTTTTTGAGCTGGGAGGGCCCTAAACTCACTGGGAGCAGCAAAGTCCATAAAAAGACAATGAGAAAAATGGGTCCTTCATGTCACATAGCTTTTAAACCAGTGGTTCTCAACCTGGGGGTCGCGACCTCCAGGGGGGTCACTGGGCCATTTTGGGGGTCGCGAAGCTGCCTTGGTTGGCCCCAGCCCCACTAAAATAGCTACCGACCCTTGCCATTTGGGCAAGGGAGAGTGCCCAGCACTCGCGCCGAGTTTGGAAGGGTGCGGGAGCCAGGCGGAGGACTGCCCGCACGGCCTTGCCATTTGTCAGCCTTTCTGCCCAGCCCCAGCTCTTTGATGGCAGGGGAGCTATACATCACAGTAGCTCCCAAATGCCAAGATCTATTCACCTCAAACTCCACCAGTATTCACATTTGGGCATATTGAGCATCCGTGCCAAGTTAGGTCCATATCCATCGTTGTTTGAGTCCATAGTGCTTTCTGGAGGTAGGTGAACTACAACTCCAAAACTCAAGGTCAATGCCCACCAAACCCTTCTAGTATTTTCTGTTGGTCATGGGGGTTTTGTGTGCCAAGTTTGGACCAATTCCATCATTGGTGGAGTTCAGAATGTGCTTTGATTGCAGATGAACTATAAATCCCAGCAACCGCAACTCCCAAATGTCAAGGTCTATTTTCCCCAAACTCCACCAGTGTTCAAATTGGGGCATATTGAGTATTTGTGCCAAGTTTGGTCCAGATCAGAGGCGGCCCTAGGTAATTTCCAACAGTAAGCAAACAGGTCCTTGTGGGTTTTTTCGGGCTATAGGACCATGTTCTAGAGGCATTTCTCCTGACGTTTCGCCTGCATCTATGG
>NW_026847882.1:23545887-23556779 GCF_025583915.1 Anolis sagrei ordinatus
GGCCTATAGACTCATATAATCCAGTTCAATGCAGATAATCTGGATTAACTGCTTTGATAATCTGGATTTTTATGGCATTGTAGACTCATATAATCCAATTCAGAGCAGATAATCTGGATTAATTGCTTTGATAATCTGGATTTGATGACAGCGTAGACTCATATAATCCAGTTCAATGCAGTTAATCTGGATTAACTGCTTTGATAATCTGGATTATATGGCAGTGTAGACTCATATAATCCAGTTCAATGCAGATAATCCGGATTAACTGCTTTGATAATCTGGATTTTTATGACAGTGTAGACTCATATAATCCAGTTCAATGCAATTAATCTGGATTAACTGGAGCCCCCGGTGGTGTAGTGGATTAAACCCCTGTGCTGGCAGGACTGAAGACTGACAGGTCGCAGGTTCAAATCCGGGGAGAGCGCTGATGAGCTCCCTCTGTCAGCTCCAGCTCCTCATGCGGGGACATGAGAGAAGCCTCCCACAAGGATGATAAAACATCAAAACATCCCCTGGGCAACATCCTTGCAGATGGCCAATTCTCTCACACCAAAAGCGACTTGCAGTTTCTCAAGTCACTCCTGACATGACAAAAAAAATCTGGATTAATTTCTTTGATAATCTGGATTATATTGCAGCGTAGACTCATATAATCCAGTTCAATGCAGATTTTCTGGATTAACTGCTTTGATAATCTGGATTATATGGCAGCGTAGACTCATATAATTAAGTTCAATTCAGATAATCTGGATTAAGTGGTTTGATGATATGGATTTTATGGCAATGTAGACTCATATAATCTAGTTCAATGCAGATAATCTGGATTAACTGCTTTGATAATCTGGATTATATGGCACTGTAGACTCATATAATCAAGTTCAATGCAGATAATCTGGATTAACTGCTTTGATAATCTGGATTATATGGCACTGTAGACTCATATAATCCAGTTCAATGCAGATAATCTGGATTAACTGCTTTGATAATCTTGATTTTATGGCAGTGTAGACTCATATAATCCAGTTCAATGCAGATAATCTGGATTAACTGCTTTGATAATATGTATTTTATGGCCGCGTAGACTCATATAATCCAGTTCAATGCAGATAATCTGGATTAACTGCTTTGATAATCTGGATTTCATGGCAGTGTAGACTCATATAATCCAGTTCAATGCAGATAATCTGGATTGACTGCTTTGCTAATCTGGATTTTACAGCAGTGTAGACTCATATAATCCAGTTCAAAGCAGATAATCTGGATTAACTGCTTTGATGATATAGATTTTATGGCAATGTAGACTCATATAATCCAGTTCAAAGCAAATAATCTGGATGATCTGGTTTTGCTCTAGTTTTCCAGTGAATATTTCCTCTAGTTTCAACCAATGCAACATAGTCTGTGCAACTAAAACAAAGTTTCAAAATTAAGGACTGCACCCTGAAACAGGAAATAACACCTTCAAACCAGGAACAGAACCCTTTCCCAACAATTCTGTTACTTCACAGTGGAATCATAACAGCCTAGAGTGGGAAGGGAACCCCTAAGGCCATCCAGTCGGGTCCCTTCCTGCCATAGAGGAAGACACAGTCCGAGCCCTCCCTACAGACGGCCATCCAGCCTCTTGGGGGAAAGCCTTCCTTTCCGAGGGAAGCAAGGGGAGGGTCCAAGCAACGAAGGAGGGCGAAGGGGGCGGACTCAGGAGGAGACCGAGGAGGAGGAGGAGGAGGAGGAAGGAGGACGGAGGACCTTCTGTCTCTTCGCCTCCGGAGCAGCCATGGTGAGTGAGTCCCATAATGATATTATGATTGCAGAGGCTGAACGGCCATCTGTCAGGAGGGTTTTGATGGTGTTTCATGGCAGAAAGAAGAGAGTCAGACTGGGTGGCCCTTGGGGTCCCTTCCAACTCTAGTATTCCATTATTATTATTATTATTATTATTATTATTATTATTAGTAGTAGTAGTAGTAGTAGTAGTATGCAGAGGATGAATGGCCATCTGTCCTTTGGGAGTTTCTTCCAACTCTAGCCTTCTATGATGATGATGATGATGCAGAGGCTGAATGGCCATCTGTCAGGAGGGTTTTGATTATGCTTTTCCTGCATAATGGCAGGAAATGTGAAGCGTGGGTTGGGAATTCTTATTATTCTTACTCTTCTACTTCTTATTATTATTCTTGATTATTATTATTATGTAGTAGTAGTAGTAGTTATGCAGCCAGGTTGAATGGGCCATCTTGTCCAGCATAGTTTGTTTTATGTTGGTGCTTTTCCTACATAATGGCACAAAGAAGGGTGTTGGGTGGATGAGCAGAAGGGGGTTCTGCTGGAAGGCTCTTGAGGGGGTGACTTTTCCAACTGTAGGATTGTACAGTTCTATTATTATTATTATTATTATTATTATTTACAAGACCTTATTATAATTATCATCAATATTCAAAGGCTGAATGGCCATCAGTCAGGAGGGTTTTGATTGTGCTTTTCCTGCTTAACGGCAGAAAGAAGGGTGGAATGGGTGGCCCTTCAGGTCCCTCCCAAAACTAGCATTCTATTATTATTATTATTATTATTATTATTATTATTATTGTATTATTATTATGCAGGCTGGACGGCCATCTGTTGGGAGGGTTTTGATTGTGCTTTTACTTCCTTGTAGATTGGGATTAAACTAGATATCCCCTGGGGTCCCTTCCAAATCTAGGATCCTGTAATTCTATTATTATTATTATTATTATTATTATTATTATTATTATTATTATTATTATTATTATTACTGTTGTCAATGCAGAGGCAGAATGGCTATCTCCCAGGAGGGTTTTGATTGTGGTTCCATTGTAGATTGGGTGTTGGAGTAGATGTCACCTGCGTGTCCCTTCCAATTCTAGGATTCGATAGTTCTATTATTATTACTATTATTATTTATTCAGAGGCCATCTAGCAGGAAGGTTTTGATTGTGGTTTTATTCCATTGTAGATTCGGGTTGGACTAAATGTCCCCTGAAGTTCCTTCCAAGTCTAGGATGCTATAGTTTGATTATTACTATTATTATTTTTATACAAAGGCTGGATGACCATCTGTCAGGAAGGTTTTGATTGTGCTTTTATTCCATTGTAGATTGGGGTTGGACTAAATGTCCCCTTCCAGCTCTAGGATTCTGTAGTTCAATTATTATTACTCTTTATTATTTATACAAAGGCTGGATGGCCATCTGTCAGGAAGATTTTATGATGCTTTTATTCCATTGTAGATTCGGCTTGGACTAGATGTCCCTTGGGTGTCCCTTCCAACTCTTTGATTCTATAGTTCTATTATTATTACTCGTTTTATTTATACAGAGGCTGGATGGCCATCTGTCAGGAAGGTTTTGATTGTGCTTTTATTCCATTGTAGATTGGAGTTGGACTAGATGTCCCCTGGGATCCCTTCCAACTCTAGGATTCGATACTTCTATTATTATTACAATTATTTTTTACGCAGAGGCTGGATGGCCATCTGCTGGGAAGGTTTTGATTGTGCTTTCCTGTCTGGCAGAAGTGGGTTAGACTGGATGACCTTTCGGGGACCCTTCTGACTCTCGGATTCTCGGACTCCCATCTTCCTCAGTCTGGAAGACTAGAAATATGGCTGGGCAAGGCAGGGGCCTTCTCCAGCCCAAGGGATTTTCACTTTCCTTTTCTAGTAACTAGATCAGGGTTATTGCCAGGCATGTTATCTCTATAATTCCAATGTGCCATCCAGAAAGAGTAAAGTACAACATGAGGAATGAATGTGGTTTGGCCCCACTTGCAGCTCCTCTGGCTCAGTGCGATGGGATCCTGGGAGTTGTCCTTTGCAGAGAAGATGAAAAATCCTGTAAGACTGCAACTCCCATTATTCTGCGGACTTTGGGTTATTACTCATAGGAAAATTGGATCCCAACAGCTTTGTTCATAAAGCTATTGTCTTCCCAACCCTGCGATACACCTGCGAGACATGGACTGTCCACAGACATCACACACAACTCCCAGAACGATTCCATCAGCACTGCCTCCAGAAAATCCTGCAGATCTCTTGGAAAGACAAGCAGACAAATGCTAGCATACTGGAAGAAGCAAAGGCCACCAGCATCGAAGTGATGGTCCTCCGCCATCAACTCTGCTGGACCAGCCACGTCGGCTGGATGCCCGACCACCGTCTCCCAAAGCAGTTGCTCTACTTCAAACTCAAGAACGGAAAACGGAATGTTGGAGGACGGGAAAAGAGATTTAAAGATGGGCTCAAAGCCAACCTTAAAAACTCTGGCATAGACACTGAGAACTGGGAAGCCCTGGCCCTTGAGTGCTCCAGCTGGAGGTCAGCTGTGACCAGCAGTGCTGTAGAATTTGAAGAGGCACGAATGGAGGGCAAAAGAGAGAACTGTGCCAAGAGGAAGGTGTGCCAAGCCAACCCCGACCGAGACTGCCTTCCACCTGGAAACCAATGCCCTCACTATGGGAGAAGATGCAGATCAAGAATAGGGGTCCACAGTCACCTACGGAACCACCGCCAGTACACCAATCTTTGAAGACTATCCTACTCGGACAACGAGGGATTGCCTAAGTAAGTAAGTAACTAAGATTGGCCGGCCACTCAGCCAAGGGGAGGGCTGTTTCTGAGACTCCAGGCAGGGAGGGGAGAGCAGGCGTGCTCGGTGCATGGCAGCATGATGCGCATGTGCAGGCAAGGGAGAGCGTGTGAGGCTGGAGGAGGCTCGTGCCAGCAAGTTCTTTCAGAGCATGGGGGTTCTGTGTTGGAAGTTTCACCCAATTCTGTCACTGGTGTGTTACAGAATGCTCTTTGATTGTGGGTGAACTATAAATCCCAGCAACTACAATGCCCAAATGTCAAGGTCTGTTTTTCCCAAACTCCACCAGTGTTCACATTTGGGCATATTGTGTATCTCTGCCAAGTTTGGTCCAGATCCATCATTGTTTGAGTCCACAGAGATCTCTGGATGTAGGTGAACTACAACTCCAAAACTCAAGGTCAATGCCCACCAAACCCTTCCACTATTTTCTGTTGGTCATGGGAGTTCTGTGTGCCAAGTTTGGTTCAATTCCATCATTTGTGGAGTTCAGAATGCTCTTTGATTGTAGGTGAACTATCAATCCCAGCAACTACAATGCCCAAATGTCAAGGTCTGTTTTTCCCCAAACTCCACCAGTGTTCACATTTGGTCATATTGTGTATCTCTGCCAAGTTTGGTCCAGATCCATCATTGTTTTGAGTCTACAGAGATCTCTGGATGTAGGTGACAACTCCCAAACTCAAGGTCAATGCCCACCAAACCCTTCCAGTATTTTCTGTTGGTCATGGGAGTTCTGTGTGCCAAATTTGGTCCAATTCCATCATTTGTGGAGTTCAGAATGCTCTTTAATTGTAGGTGAACTATCAATCACAGCAATTACAACTCCCAAATGACAAAACCAATAACCCCACAACCACACCAATATTCTAATTTGGGTGTATTGGGTATTTGTGCCAAATTTGGTCCAGTGAGTGAAAATACATCCTGCATATCAGACATTTACATTATGATTCATAACAGTAGCAAAATTACAGTTATGAAGTAGCAATGAAAATAATTTTCTGGTTGGGGTCCCACAACATGAAGAAGTGTATTAAAGGGAAGGTTGAGAAACGCTGCTCTAGGGAAAATGCTCTGCAAAGTACCAAGCAAATGCCTCGTGCATTAAATGAACTTTTCAGACTCAATTTGCAGATGTTTGGGAGGAAGGATGTGGTCTTCCTCTGCAGAAGAGGTGCCCAAGTCCCAGTGAGAGGGGCCTCTTTCTCGACTCCTTTGCCAAAGGGACTCCACCCACCTGAGATCTGTGTATGTGTGTGTATGCATACATACACATACACAAAGACTCTCTGAAAAAGCACATATGGAAAAGGTTATCCTGGAATGCAAAAATTCTTTGCACCTTCACTTTTCCCGCTTCAGCAAACGAAAAACAAATATTTCTGTAATAGGACTTGCGCTGACTTTTCAATCTCATTTGCCAAATGACAATATTTTGAGAGCTGAGATTGTGTATTTGCCAGGATGAAGCTGTGCCTGATTATGGTGGTATTGATGATCATAGAATCATAGAATCCAAGAGTTGGAAGAGACCTCATGGGCCATCCAGTCCAACCCCCTGCCAAGAAGCAGGAATATTGCATTCAAATCACCCCTGACAGATGGCCATCCAGCCTCTGTTTAAAAGCTTCCAAAGAAGGAGCCTCCACCACACTCCGGGGCAGAGAGTTCCACTGCTGAACGGCTCTCACAGTCAGGAAGTTCTTCCTCATGTTCAGATGGAATCTCCTCTCCTGTAGTTTGAAGCCATTGTTCCGTGTCCTAGTCTCCAAGGAAGCAGAAAACAAGCTTGCTCCCTCCTCCCTGTGGCTTCCTCTCACATATTTATACATGGCTATCATATCTCCTCTTCAGGCTAAACATGCCCAGCTCCTTAAGCCGCTCCTCAGAGGGCTTATTCTCCAGACCCTTGATCATTTTAGTCGCCCTCCTCTGGACACATTCCAGCTTGTCAATATCTCTCTTGACAAGCTGGAATGTGTCCAATGATGACCCAAGCAGCTCAGTGAATTATCATCATCATCATCATCATCATCATCATCATCATCATCGTTTGATACACAAGATTAGTACACAGCAAACAAGATCACTATGCTGGATTTTGTATTAGAGCACAAGTCGGACTCTTCCCAAGTGTCTAGGACTGTGTGATGTATCGGCGAATAATGCAGGCAGGTCCAAATACGGTAGCCTTTTGCAGTTGACAATTATTATTATTATTACTAGCCGTCCCCTGCCACGCATTGCTGTGGCCCACTTTGGTGGTCATGGGGGTTCTGTGTGGGAGGTTTGAGCCAATTCTATCGTTGGTGGGATTCAGAATGTTCTGTGATTCTAGGTGAACTATAAATCCCAGGAACTGCAACTCCCAAATGTCAAGATTCTATTTTCCCCAAACTCCACCAGTGTTCACATTTGGGCATATTGAGTATTCATGTAGAGTTTGGTTCAGATCCATCATTGTTTGTGTCCACAGTGATTTCTGGATGTAGGTGAACTATAACTCCCAAACTCAACTTCATTGCCCACCAAACCCTTCTAGTGTTTTCTGTTGGTCATGGGAGTCCTGTGTGCCAAGTTTGATTCAATTCCATCATTGGTTGAGTTCAGAATGCTCTTTGATTGTAGGTGAACTATAAATCCCAGCAACTACAACTCCCAAATGACAAAATCAATTTTTTTGAGTGAAGGACATACATTGGGTTGTTAGGTGTCTTGTGTCCAAATTTGGTGTCAATTCGTCCAGTGGTTTTTGAGTTCTGTTGATCCCACAAACGAACATTACATTATTATTATTATTATTATTATTATTATTATTATTATTATTATATACACAACAAGATTAGTACACAGCAAACAAGATCACTATGCTGGATTTTGTATTAGAGCACACATCGGACACTTCCCAACTGTCTAGGACTGTGTGATGCATCGGTAAATAATGCAGGCATGTCCAAATACGGTGGCCGTTTGCAGCTGACAGATTATTATTATTATTATTATTAATAATAATAATAATAATTAGATACACAACAAGATTAGTACACAGCAAACAAGCTCATTCTGTTGGCTGTTGCATTTGATCACACATCGGACACTTCCCAAGTGTCTACAACTATGTGATGTATTGGTGAATAATATGTGCAGATCCAAGTAGGGTGGCCTTAGCTAATGGATGGTAATGTTGTCCGCACCGATTGTGTTTAAGTGCAGGCCAAGGTCTTTAGGCACTGCACCCAGTGTGCCGATCACCACTGGGACCATCTTTACTGGCTTGTGCCAGAGTCTTTGCAGTTCGATCTTTAAATCCTCGTATCGTGTCAGCTTTTCCAGTTGTTTCTCTTCAATCCTGCTGTCAGCTGGGATTGCAACATCGACGATCCACACTCTGTTTTTTAACACGATCATGAGGTCAGGAGTATTGTGCTCCAAAACTCTGTCCAAATTCGGAAGTCCAAAATTCGGAGTTGTTTGGCGTGTTCATTCTCTGTAACTTTTTCCAGTTTGTGATCCCACCAGTTCTTTGTCGCAGGCAGATGGTATTTGTGGCACAAGTTCCAATGAATCATCTGAGCAACGGTGTTATGCCTCTGCTTGTAGTCTGTCTGTGATCTTCTTGCAGCAGCTGAGGATGTGATCTATTGTTTCATCTGCTTCCTTGCAGAGTCTACATTTGGGATCTGTTGTCGACTTTTCAATTCTGGCTTTGATGGCATTGGTTCTAATGGTTTGTTTTTGGGCTGCCAGAATCAGGCCCTCCTTTGTCTCCTTTTTCAAAGATCCATTTGTGAGCCACAGCCATGTTTTTCAATTTGGCACTCATTTTTTTTCCAGGACTATCCATGGAGAGCCTTCTTTTGCCAGTTTTCGCTTCTGCTCTTGTGTTTTTACGGTATTCACTCTTTGTCTTTTGCACTTTAAGCAGTTTACTACTATTGACTTTCCTCAATGTTGGTTCTTGACTGTCTTTCACATAATCTGCTAGTGCATGCTTCTCTTCTTCTACCATTTGTTTCACTTGCAGAAGCCCTCTCTGCCTCCTGATTTTCTGGGCAGGTAAAGTCTGTCGACATCACTACACGGGTGTAATGAGTAGTGGATTGTCATCAGTTTTCTTGTTTTTCTGTCCAGATCATCCAGCTCTGCTTGTGTCCAGTTCACAATCCCAGCAGTGTATCTAATGACGGGGATGGCCCAGGTGTTGATAGCCTTGATCGTATTTCCGCCATTTAATTTTCTCTTCAAAACCTTTCTGACTCTTTGGATATATTCTTTGCTGACCACATTTTTCACTTGCCCATGCTTGATATTGTCCAATTGTAGTATGCCCAGATATTTATAGGCTTCAGGCTGATTGCATTTTATGGTTTGTCCATTTGGCATCTCTATGCCCTTGCTGTGTGTAATTTTCCCTTTCTTTAATGCCACTGTGGCACATTTGTCTAGGCTGAACTCCATACTGATGTCAGTGCTGAAGATTCTGACTGTGTTGGTCAGTAACTGGATTTCAATTTCTGATTTTCCATAAAGCTTTAGATCATCCATGTACAGCAAGTGGGAAATTTTTGGTGAATTTCTTGCTGTTTGGTAGCCTAGGTTTGTTTTCTGTAGAATTACTGACAGTGGGATTAGTGCAATGATGAACAGCAGCGGTGACAGTGAGTCGCCCTGGAAAATTCTTCTCTTGATGTTAACAGTTCCATAGCTTTTGTTGCCCATGAACAACTCAGTTTTCCATTGTTTCATTGCATTTTCGGTGAACTTTCTAATATTTTCACAAACCCCGATGACATCTAGACATTTGATAATCCAACAATGTGGCAGTGAGTCAAATGCTTTTTTGTAATCAATCCAAGTTGTATAGAAAATTGTTTTGCAGCTTTTGCAATTTTGCTTTTGCAATTCTCCAGTATCATTGTGTCAATCAGAAGCTGATCTTTCGTGCCTCTACTTCTTCTTTTATTGCCTTTTTGTTCTACTGGCAAGATGTTATTTTCCTCCAAGTAATCCTGGATTTGATCAGCTATTATTCCTGTCAGCAGTTTGAACATTGTAGGCAGACATGTTATTGGCCTGTAGTTTCCTGGTATTATCCCTTTTGCTGGATCTTTCTGTATCAAATATGTCTTCCCAGTTGTTATCCATTTGCTGATGTTTCCAGTTTGCAGCATCTCATTGAATTGTTCGGCCATTTTTGAGTGCAGGCTAATCAGATATTTAAGCCAAAATCCGTGCAGTTGATCATTGCCAGGTGATGTCCAGTTCTTGACTTTCTTCACTCTTTCAGTGATCATTTCTGTTGTTATTTCCAAGGTTCTCATTTTGTTCTCTGAAAAATTATTTTCAAAGTCTTTTATCCACTCAGCTTTTTTGTTGTAACCTTTTTCTGTTTCCCACAGATCTTTCCAGAATGCATTTGTAGCTGTTTTTCTGGTTTTTCATTTTTCACAGCCACCTGCTGATTCAGACTCTGGTAGAACTGCCTCTGATCAGATTGGAAGAGTTGATTTTGTTTGTATTGGATGACTCTAGCTTCATATCGCTCAATTTTTCTGGCTGTTGCCGTGATTTGTTGTTTCACAATTTCAAGAGCTTCTTCAATTTTTCTTGTGTTCAGCCAATATTTTTTAATCAGGTTATTCTTTATTTTGACATTCTTCAGTTTTTGCTCCTTCATGTTCTTTAGATTGCTTGCATCTGATCATAGGCTCTTGATTTTTAACTCCAGCCTTATTTTCCATTTTGGTTTTCCAATCATTTTTCTTGCGGGTTTCAGTTGTTGTATCCCCAGTTCTTGTGTTATAATCACTGCTGTACTGTATGCAAGCTGGTTGGTTTCTTCCATTGTTGCTATCTCAATAGTTGCAAGTGCAGCATTCACATCATCCATTATTTATTTTATTTATTTATTTGGAGTGCTTCTACCCCGCCCTTCTCAACCCCCTAGGGGGGACTCAGGGTGGCTTACAAAAGGCACAATTTGATGCCCAACAGTTCACAAAATACAATATACAAAATACAATATAACGACAACAGTTATAACTAATTAAAACAATCAAATTAATACAATAGCAGCAATAAAATCATCTTGTGGTCGCCAATATAAATCCATAATCCATTCCAGAGGGGGGGACGGCGCAATGCGCTCTGATCTTGATGAGAGAGTCGGTGTTCTCTTGAACTTCTCGTCTCGTGGCGATCGTGCTTGGTCGAGACAGAGGAGACGTAGAGAGTGGCCGGGGGAAAGGAGGAGGATAGAGGCGAGGGGCGAGGCCGGGG